>VZSV01000019.1:6647107-6671616 GCA_013398735.1 Nothocercus julius | reverse complement strand
CTGTGGAGGAGCCGCTTGCAGGACGCCCGACATCTCTAAACACTCTTTTTTTAATTATTATTATTATTTCTGTATTTTGATTTTTCATTACTTTTTAAAAATTATTGTTATACTTAAAAGGCGGTTTTCATTAAAGAGAGCATCAAGGGGAACGGCTCCTAAGTATTCTTAAACAAAGTAAGAGGTATTTTCTCTATAAAGGGCAATGGATGTCTCATTAACTCAACCGCAGATATTTGAGAAACCTCTTCAGGCCCGATGAGCCACTCCTTTGATCTGTAATGGTTTGCATATGATGCTGTTAGGAAAAAAAAAAAAAAAAAAAAAAGTGTCTTATTGGTAGCAGATCTGAGCAAAACTGACTTTTGTACTAAGGCTTAATAAGTAATGGAATTAATAAGATGTGGTAGGAATGAAAGCCTTTCTCTGCTTGTCACACTGTTATACAACAGCGGCAGGACTAGCGTTCTGCTACTAATAACAGATTGCATTCCTGTATGGCTTTAATCTGAGGAGCTCAAAATTCTCCTGGTGCAGTAAGAATTTCAAGCTCACTCCTCCGGAGTGAGGGTGTGCAGCCTCTAACTGGACATCTGCATAGACGATCATCCTGATTTTCAGTGATGATCAGTGCCCGAGGTCAGTGGCAGTTGCGCTTTCATGTCTGTTCCAGCACAGCGTGCTTTGAGAGCCTCCCTGAGTCGAGGCGTCCAGTTTTATACATACGGTTGTGTGTCTAAGTGTGAATGTGGGTGTGGAGACATGGCAAGATGAGAAATACAAGATTTCATGCTTACATATCCTCTGGGGGCCATGCTCACGCTTCTGATTCAGTGGTCTCTTTTTACCAGTTCTGATCCCTCTCAGCAGTTGTTTGCCTATGATTACGATGTAAAGAGAGGCCCAGCATCACACAGCTAGTGCATGCCAAGGAATGACAAAACCCAGGTGTACTGACTGCTAATTCTTCCTTGCAGTCCTATTCCCTCCCATCAGTGATACAGTTCCTCTACAAATGATGGATGGGATTCATTCCTCCTCCTAATTTTACCCTCCTGAAGGTGTGTGCCCTGCCTAAAAGTTAGGTACCTAGGCTAGGAGAGCACCTCAGAAGGGTAGTTTATACCATGTCTAGCTAGTTATCTAAGATAACCGAGAAAACTCGTGGGTTGACTTTGGGTTCCCATTGACTGCAGAGGGAGCCACGGCATCTCGCTCGCGCCGCGAGCTTCCCTTGGAGCTGGCCAACCTCCCGGTGAAGACAAGCACACTGCGCACACAGCAGCAGCGCCAAACTCACCACCGTGGAGGAGGCAGTGCCGCGTGTTTGACAATATTAAAAATACTGGTTTTGTTCCTTGCTTTCTCCCCCCGCCCGTCGCAGGATGCAGGCCGCGGCGGCGCTCTCCGCGGTGCTGATGCTGCTGCTGGCGCCGGTGCGGGGCGCGCTCGCCTGCCCACCGCCCTGTGCCTGCTACGTGCCCGCTGAGGTCCACTGCACCTTCCGCTCCCTGGCCGCCGTGCCCGCTGCCATCGACCGGCACGTGGAGAGGATCAACTTGGGGTGCGTACGGAGAGCCGCCTGCGCCGTGCGCCCTTCCCCGGGAGCCTTGCGGAGATGTTGGGCAGATGATGCATAGCTTTGTGTTCCATTATTCTTTCAATAATTTTATTGGAAAATTAGGGGAAAAAAAAAAAACTACCTTGGGGTTTGTACTAAATGTTGAATGTGATACCTTGTGTAGAAAAATGTGATAGGAATAGATTCTGTAACATAGCTACGTAGCATCTCAGAGCACATTGAGATAATGAGATAAAAATTAGCTATTACACTGACATTAGAGCTCTTTTTTTTCCCAAGGAGCTTAAGTTGAGTATAAGCAGGCTCTTTTTTTAAGACTTTTTTTTTTTTTTTAAGTTCCTTTCTTTTTGAGAAGAGAGACTTCAGCCTCAAGTTCACCTTCTTCCACTAGGATATCTCCAGCTCACATCTGTCTGCCAGGCTGAGAAGGCAAGGACAGCTTGTGCACTGCATACCACAAAGTGCATAGGGTGGTTGTAGGATATAGTGTGGAAGGAGGGTCTCAGCTCTCTTCTACTTGATGTCAGGGCTGCCTCCTTCTTTGTTATAAACCCCCATGCAAAAGTGCCTGTAAACTGTAAATGATCATGTTATGACTGGTAATAGTGACTGTAGTAATGATTAAACTACTCCTCTGCAGTTTAAACTGTCCCTTATCTGCCAATGTTTTATTCACCTGAATCCTAATTTTATTCTCAAAATACACTTGTACTCAATGTAGGTTTGTTATAGAAGTCTGAACTCTCCTACTATTTTGGTGTCATCCAAGCAACTCAATGGAGTTATGCATCAGTGGAATGATGCAGAACGGTGCAATTCCTTCAGTATGGAATGAATGTCCAGTTAGGTCCCCCTTATGATATTCTGTAGTGCGAGACACACACAGTACCAGGGAGAGTAATTTCAGCAAGTTCATTTAAAAGTTGTTGCCAAAGAAGTTGTAAAGCAGAGTTGCCAAATTCTATCCAAAGTGTGTTTGTCTCCAACTGACCTTACATGTCTTGTAGACCTTTGGTAGGAAAATGAAAATATTATAGAACATGCCCAGACACCCGTGTCCTTGTTTCCCTCTGGATCACATTTCTTAAATAAATACTCTATATCTACAAATTGTATCAAGCTGCACCCTCCCCCCCTTTTTTCCCATATTAAAAAACATACTCACATTCACTGCTGCCTGCATCAACATGGTGTGCCAAGTTGTTTCTCTAAATTTCTTTGAAAAGTGGGATGAGGTATCTAAGTTACTTAAGCATGTAGTGGGTTTTATCTTGAGAGCTATTTTTAAATAAAAGCACATTGTTGGATACTGCTGGCATAAAAGTCCTTTCCTGTCTTTTTGTATTTCTTTTTTACCAATGACATTTTCTGAGATGTTTTCTTCCCTGAGAAGAAACACTGTTACCTATCTGATGATGCATACCTTTCACTCTACAAAAAGTGCTTTTAACATTCACTTTAAAGTGATACAGATTTACGATACCTAACTGGGAATACTTTATGAAAATTCCCTATTTAGTGAAGCTCATATGCTCTAGAAGACTGCTGTTGAAATAGAGATTTTAAATAGGATCTCTGATATTAGCACAGTAGAGTTTTGATAGGACTAAACATTAAAAAAAAAATCCTGAACTTTTACCGGTTATGAACCTTCACATAGATGACAAGGAAAGGATTCCTCCATATTCAAAGTACTTTAGTATTCTGTCATTCTCTCCCCCTGCTTCCTCTGTAGAAGAAAAAGTATTAAAAATTGGGGGGAAAAAAAGCTTTAAAATTAAATGCTTAATTTAAAGTCTTCATGCTCAGACTAGCTCATATATCTAATTTTGTGTCTGCATGAGGAAAACCCAAATGCAGAACCAGGCAGCCAGACTTAAAGCTTCCATATTGGCAAATAAAACCTGATTTATTAGGCCAGCAAGTGAAATTGAATTGATTTCAAAAAAGCAGATATTTTGTATTACTTCTCTGACAAAAGTTTCCAGGCTCCAATTATACTATTGAAAGGTCAGTTCTTGGATTTTGTCATTAATTGATATAGCCAATTACACATTATAACAGTAAGTAAACTAAGCAGGTTGTGACTTTCTACTTCTAGTACTTTTTGGGGCATATCTATTTTTAATGTCCTCTTTGCAAATCTTTATTCATTTATTGTTAGATGCTGTTTTGGCAACACTGCAGCCCATCTAGTTTGCCAGGCTCCATAACATCATTTCTTGGCTGAAAGCCATTAATTTATTACCATTCCATAAACTGAGCTGCATGGAAAAACATACTGACAGCTCTTAGAACTTAAATGCTTATTTATTGCTCTTACTTTTAAATTATGGTTAAAATGGCACAAATTGACTTAAAAGAAATCTTAATGTAAAAATGAACTAAGTATGCTTGGCCTTGTAAAAATGTTTCAGTAACTTTTGGCCCTTCAACAATGCAGTAAGATCCATTCATTTTTTCCTGAAGGTTAGACTCTATTGGTTTTACATTTGTGGTCCATGACAGTCAGTGCATAAAATGTTGTGATTTTTTTTCCAGGTTTAACAGTATACAGTCTATATATGAAAACTCCTTTGCAGGACTCGCAAAACTGGAATTACTCATGATTCATGGAAATGACATTCAGAATATTCCTAACGGTGCCTTGAAAGATCTCGTGTCTCTACAGGTAATGCTCAGATATTTCTAAATACCACAAATTAAAGCTCCCATGAATGACGGAAGACAAAAAATAAGTGTTTTCTTTATCAATTAAGGTATCTTTTTTTTTTTTTTTTCCCAAAATAATTTGGGAATATGTTAATATACATCCATGTCATGCTTGATAATGCCAACTAATATTTAGCAACAGAATATTTGCGTGTGAGAGGAACACTTCTGCATACTCATTATTACATTTGGGTTTATGTATAAAACCAGCTAATTTCATTTTATTCTCCTTTTCAGGTTTTCAAAATTAGTTACAATAAGTTGAAAGTCATAACAAGCCAAACCCTTCAAGGACTTTCAAGCTTGATGAGACTCCACATGGACCACAACAGAATTGAGTTCATTCATCCAAATGCTTTTAATGGATTAACTTCTTTAAGATTGGTCCATTTGGAAGGAAATCTGCTCCAGCAGCTTCACCCCAGCACATTTTCAACATTTATGGTCCTTGATTATTTCAAACTGTCAACAGTAAGACATCTCTACCTGTCTGAAAACTCTCTTAGTGCCTTGCCTGAAGGAATGTTTCAAGGCATGCCACTGCTGGAAAATCTTTACCTTCATGGGAATCCATGGTCCTGCGACTGCGACTTGAAGTGGTTGCTTGAATGGAATGAAGTTTCTGCAGGTAAGAGTGAAAGTATCAATGTTTCTTCAATTCATAATGTTCATGTCCTTTCTTTGTTCTGCATATTTGCATAGCTTTGTTATTTCTAGAGTTGCAGTGCTTACTCAGTGTTTATGTGCAGTATCGTGTTCCTTTACCATCTGAAAAATACATGTATTTAAAAAGTAATGCAAAAAGGGAGCGATTATGTGTCAATAACTACAATTCGGTGTTCAACAATAAAGAATTGGTAGTCACACTCAAGATGAAAAAGCTGATAGTAAAGTTTGTAATTGGTAGTAGGAAGCTGTTAGTGTGCTCCTTTGTACAGCTTTGGCAAAAGATTGGCAATTACCCTCAGTCAGAAAGCTTGTTAACAAAACATTCTCCTGGGAGGTGAAAGTAATTGGGCTTGAACATTTTGGGCTAAGGAGGGAATGGAAACCAGGTTTCCAGCTTCCTGGATGAGTCTTCTTTAAGACTGTTAAGTTTAAAGCTATTACATAATATTCGGGCATCCTTCTTGTATGTCGGTGTTTTTTTATTAACTGCAACTTCGTTTTGTGGGGAAGCCAACTTGTTTTAAATACTCTTAGCAAACACCTGCAATCCTGCCAGTTTTTCAGATATATCTTCATTTAGGTTTAGATGTGAAATGAATTATCACAGAGCTAAAGGTAGATTTTTTTCTGGACATGGGAAGAAGCAAGCTATCAGACAAACAGTGGCTTTTATGATGTCTCCAGATCAGTAGTTCACTAATGGGTTTGGGGGATGTCAATTTTTGCTTTGTGAATCTCATTCCACCAGCACTCCATGTCAGGTAGGTAAGTGCTTGCTGCTGTAGTCCAGAGAGACTGAGACAGTATTAAAAGAGAATTGCCGTTTAATCATAGCTGCAAATACCTCAGATGAGTCCTGGAGTTGTAAGTCTTATGTAGTGAATTGGAGTCCATGATGGTGGGTCTGGTGATCTTAGAATACATAATTCATTGCAGTTTTGCACTTTTAAGAGTGTGTGATATTTTAATGTGTATTATAAGTGTTCCTGATTGAACTGGTAGCTGAAGCATATAAATTTGACGTTAATTATTTTACATGTTGATATTCTTACATATGCTTCTTGATCCAAATTAGTAGATGTAATAAAGATTTTTAAGGTGTACTGTTAGTTAGAAGGGTGAAATATTTAACATTCCTTTTCCTTGCACAGTGATGGTTTGTTGTCATTTTTATTCAGTTATATTCCTTTTCTAAGCTACAACAGTGATTTTTGGACAGAGAAGGGAATTTATCCCTGTATTTTCACATAGGACAATATTTCTATCTTTATGCAACTATAACCTTGGCTCCTTTGGAAATTCTGTCCCTGACGATGTGGAATCATAAAAGTGCTGTTTTAGTGAGCACTTAAAAATTCCTCCAACCAGTACAGTAACTGCCAGGTTGATTATGTGCCAGTTCTGTCATGAAAAGTGCTTTCCTTGTCTTTGAAACATCATGTTTCAGTCTGAAAGTAATAGACTGGTTCAATTAAAAATTCCATTTCTAAGAACTTCTGATGAAAGTAGATTTGTCAAAAGGACAAAGCATATATTTTTAAATTTAAAAATGGCTATGCAATTTTGCCAGGTCTTCATTCCTTCCCCTTCTCCTACCATTTATATATTCTCCACTTCTATATTGTTCATTCATTCAGAGATCTTTCATTCCTCAGGAACAATCAAATGACACTTATACCTAGAAAATCTGGGGTACATTTTATTTACATTGTGTTTCCAAACTAAATTTATAAGGCAATGTTTTACATTATAGTAAGCAGAACAACATAAACAAACACATCTGTTACTTTGCAGACAAGAGTCTTTCTGGCATTGATAGAAGAAAGGAGTCAAGGGTATTGTTGCTCGTTGCTTTTTTTTTTTTAATTATTTCCTATTTTAGCACTCTCTCTCTGTTTTAGCTTTTTATTTTATAATTGCAGAGTTTGGAAGTATTGTAGAGGTCAAGGGAAAAAAAGGTGGTACCTGCATATTTTACTGCTGGCAAATAGTTCGTAAGTACTGGAACTCATCAGCGGATTTTGGCAGCTGCAGTAGTATATTTTGTATATTTTCAGTACAGATGTTAAGATAGAAACAGCCTGCTGGGTATTAATGAGCATGTCCAGCATTTCTTAGGTAAATTCTGCGATTTTAAAAAATGAATGATGTAGTCCACTTCCGTTCAAGGCCCACAACTTAGATGGGTAGGTTCTTGTTATGCATATGTTTTTTTGTTGTTGTTTTTTGACACAGTGTATTTTTTCCTGACCTTTAAAAAGTAACTCTGAACATATCAATATCTCGGCATTTTCTTCAGAAACAGTGAATCTAATTTTCAGAAGGAGCATTCAAACCTCTTGTTAAAGTTAGAGGAAACTGCTCATTCAGTTTGAAAATCAGGTCCATTCAAATGCGAAAATAAAGAAATGCCAATTTAAAAACCTTGCAATGCCTTAAATGACAATTCAGAAACCTTGTCATGTATTTTCTGCAGTATGTGTTCCCTGTGCAGTCTTTTGGCCCTCTTGAGAGTTCTATAACTCCTGTTATTTCTGGTTAATTCAGAAGCTTATCTTTTTTCTTTCTTTTTTACAGGTGTTCTAAAATGCAAAAAGGACAAAGCCTATGAAGGGGGACAACTCTGTCCGAAGTGTAGCAGCCCGAAATGGCTGCAGAAAGAAGATATTCAAAATTTGAAAGATATTTCCTGTAGGAAACCTGTCATTCAGTCCTCACTGAGACAAAATAGCAGCACTCAAGAAGAAGAGAGTGACAGTTACGAGCTCCCTCTGGAAGAGTTTCAGTCTTCTCCGTGGAATATTACTCTGAATATGACCGATGAGCATGGCAATGTGGTGCACCTGAACTGTGAAATCAAGAAACCAAGAAGGTCTACCAAAATTCAGTGGAGTCAAATTCAGACTCAAGAAATTGATATAAATGCTACAGTTTCACTGGATTTTGAATGTCCAATGAATCGAGAAAACTATGAAAAATTATGGAAGCTTATAGCTTATTACAGTGAAGTGCCTGTCAAACTAGAGAGGGAACTTATGCTCAGCAAAGAGCCTAAAGTGACCTATCGGTACAGGCAAGGCTCAGATTATGATGCTCTCTACTACACAGGTGTTAAAGCCCAAATACTGTCTGAACCGTCCTGGATAATGCAACCTTTAATAAATATTCAATTAAACAGACGCCAAAGTACAGGGAAAAAAGTGGTGCTATCTTTTTTTACTGAGTTTTCTCAGACAATTCATACCAAAGACATTAGGCAGCAGAGAAGCTGGGTAATGATAGAGCAAAATGCCAAGACAAGGGTGGCGCAGAATGTGG
Organism: Nothocercus julius; assembly: GCA_013398735.1. Classification (NCBI taxonomy): domain Eukaryota; kingdom Metazoa; phylum Chordata; class Aves; order Tinamiformes; family Tinamidae; genus Nothocercus; species Nothocercus julius. The sequence goes on along the minus strand of VZSV01000019.1, from coordinate 6,663,335 downwards.
TGGAAGGTTCAGAGTGTCAACTGAGCTGCAGTGTGAAAGCATCCGAAAGCCCCTTCATTCAGTGGCTCTTTCCAGATGGGACTAAACTGCAGGCACCATTTAATCAGAAAGACAGCAGGTTTTCCATTCTCAGTAGTGGCCAGCTAATAGTCAAAGGAGTGAGTTACACTGATGCTGGTCTGTATTACTGCATTGCCCAAGTGAGAGATGATGTGGACGTCATGGCTTACAGACTGTTAGTGCAACCACCATCTATTCAGCCTGCTGATACAGATGTAGTGAGAGTTGAAAAAAACGTTGGAGATGCAATAGTTTTGCCTTGCAGTGCAGTTGCCATTCCTGAGGCACAGTTGAGCTGGATTCTTCCAAATAGCCATGTGCTTAATGATTTATCAAACTCATCAAAAGGATATATGTTGAACAATGGTACTTTGCTTATTCCAAAAAGCCATGTCAGTGATAGTGGCTATTACAGATGTGTGGCTGTCAATCTGCATGGATCAGATCAGTTTGCTGTAAGGGTTATGGTAAACAAAATGGTGTCTGACAGGTCATTCAGGAGGATAAAACTAAAAAAGCGCCCAAGTTCAAAAAGTTTAGCAAAAACAAGAGTGCAGGTAGTAGAGGATGGAGAAGGATCAGGAGCAGGAGGGAGGGATGATACCTCACAAAAAAAGCACCATCTGAAAGACCGGGAAATATCCTTTAAACTAAGAAGTGACAAGGTGTCAGAGACTCAAGGTAAAAAGGGGAGGAAGGGCAGAAGAAAAATGAAGATCTGGAAAGGAAATGATAGAATCCAAGAGAGCAATGTTGCAGAAGGCCGAAGAGTGTTTGAATCTCGAAGGAGAATTAATATGGCAAACAAACAGATCAGTCCACAGCATTGGGCTGACATTTTGGCAAAGGTCCGTGGAAAAAATCTTCCAAGAACAACAGCAACAACCATTTCTTTAACAACTGCACTGCTGCCAGTCATGCAGAGAACAACCCCAGCCCCTCGTCCGGCAGCGAGCCCTCCTCCTGCTTCGGAGGCAGCCGCTGATGTGCTGGATTCTTCTGCTGATGCATCACCTCTGGGTGAAGATGAGCCACCCTCAGTCACCGTTGCCCACAGCACTAAAGCATTTTCAGCCCAATCCATATTAACAAAATCGGAAACAGAACCTTCCTCTGACCTCAGCGCTTTAGAAACACCAGCAAGTAAATACACTGTAGAAACCCCTATATCAGATCCATATTCTACTCCAGTGTCTGTATCTGTGCAACCCCAAAGTCAACATCAGCTCGACATCAAGACTGATTATTCACTTGTAGTCAAAGAAAATATCCATGCTCTCACTGAAGAACCTCCAACTAAACAATTAGTAACTAATGTCCCTAGTATCCAGAGCAGTTTGCCCTCAGAAGACAATGGAGCTACAGCTGTACCTTATACATCAGAGGAAAATTCTGCTTTTGCTGAGCTACCACTTGATGCTACTGTCCTAGCTGAATCTCAGGCTCTAGATCAACATAGCATCTTGGAGACAGATGTGAAGATAGATAAAGTGGAGCCCATGGGTGTAGAGAGCATAATTTTCACAACTTCCAAGCTGAACAGGATAATCTCAACAGATTTCAGAGCTGCTACTATCATTTCTTCATCTGCTTCTCCATTTGTTAAAGAAAAGAGCAATAACATGATACACCAGCACACAGAAGTATCCACAGGTCAGATAAAAACTGCAGAGTTAAGTACAAATTACCATGCTGTCACATCCATCAGTGTCCAAAGCAAGAAAGATCCAGAGACAGGAGCAGAACATATAAACCTTCCTGCTCCAAAAACAGATCCTACGTTCACTTTGACAAGTACTAATGCTCCTCATACAAAAGCAGACAGGATACCAGTTGCTGCTTCCATCAGCAAGTTGACCACTGTGGCCACAACAACAGATCCCTATAGAATAACTGCATTTTCTAACTTACTTGTTACTCCACATGCTAGAAAAAGGCCTTATGGGAGAAGGAGACTGAGGCCAAACAGAATCCGACAAAGACAAAGACCCCGTCCTGTTTTAACCACAGAGGGAATGCCTGTCATCCCAAGAACATTCAGAGTTGAAGTTACTACCAAAAGTGTCTCTGCAGCTCTTGCTGGTGATCGTAAAACTGATGTCAAAATGCATACTAAGGAAAAGGAGCACTTGGAAGTTAGTCCTTTAGGAGTTACTGATCCAATTGTCTTAGAGAAGATGACCAAAATCAGACAGGACATCATAACTTCTTTTAGGCCTTCTGCGTCTCCACCTGAAACAAAGCCTGTGATAGCTCCTACTGCTCCAGAAACCTTGGCACTTCCAGTCACTACCCTTGCCACAACCTTATCCTCCTATGCTGGACATAACACAGTTCCTACAACAAAGTCAAATGAACCCCTGAAACCTCAGCAAAATAAGGTACCGACATACCACTCGTTAGACCATGTGTCTGAAGGAAAAGGCACTAAAGCAGATTATGAGGTTACAGTTAGTAAGACAGAACAAGCAAGGACAACAGCTTTTCCTGAGCGTATGAGCACCTTAATGGTATCTACAAAACCTGGTTACCCAGAATCTCAAGAAGAATCTATTCTTTTTGACTCAGAAGTTGTGGCTAATGATATCACCACTGGAGCTTTCAAGGTGATATATCCCACAATGACAGACTTAAGTATTCCAGTTGGGACAACAGAAGTTCTTGAGGATCCTTCAGTTTCAGAAGAGCTGCAAAATCCTATAGTACCTTTAGAAACACCAGCAATAACGCAGAATCCTATAGTACCTGTAAAAACACCAGCAACAACTGAGCCACCTCAGCAACAAGAAATTCTGACCTTGTCCTCCTTCAGCACAACTGAAACACAAACTTTTCCACTCAGAGAAACCAGTAAAATTGTTGCTATTCCTTCTCAGACTGAGACAAAAATGTCTTCCCTGGATAAAACAGAATCTGTATCACATGCATTTCATCACGATCTCATGCAGACAACTGAAAAGCCTCCAAATACACCCACTGCCTTTGACCCATTTACAAAACTTGCTACTCTTCCCCCATCCATTTCAAGCACTTCACATCCTTCTGTTTATTATAACAACAAGGATAGTAATGCTTTCAATCAAGTAAGGTTTCCAGAGACAAAACAAGTTGAAACAGACGGTGGCAGAATGCTGGTGATCTCAAAACAGAATGCATACCCTACTCCATCCTCTAGCCAAAACAGGATTAGTATGCAGTCTAAAGAGGAGCCATTCCAAGAAACACTTAGTAGCAGGTCAAACAACAGTTTATTGCTAAATCCAAGCCTTCCCCATTCACCAGCTGGAATGATACCAAGCCTAAACCAAAGACTGCCTGTGGTGCCTCCAAGGCATGCTCCAGCAAAAGGCACAGCGAAGCCTCCTTATATTATAACTCAAGGTTCGTTTCGTTATTTTATAACACACCAGCCGCTTCACTACACAAACAAGCCAGAGATAACAGCATATGCTGCACATACTATCCAGGACAAAAAACACACTGCCTCTCAAATAGATGCAACAACCACAACGCCAGCCACTGCATTTTACAGGACAAATCCTCTCACTGCAAGCAAGTTTGGTAATCAAGGTCAGAACAGATACAATATCAATACAAGATTTTTTGGCAGTAACTACCTCCCGGATAACAGAGGTACAGTGGGAAGACAACCAAGTCCAGGGATCCCCTATCTTCCCAATTCCAGAATGATATTCCCTCTCAATAGAACAAAGGTATTGCCTCACTTAGGAATGCATCCTAAACCGGTGGTCCCCAGTCAACAAATCCCAGAAGACGCAAACGAGAAGAAAATTGATCAGGTCTCACCTACCAGGATTACAGTGCAGAAAGCTGCAGCTATTGCAGTGCCTCCGTTGCCACAGACCACAAGCCCCACATCACCACTGCTGCCACTTCTGAAGACTACCACCTCAGCCTTCCTCTCTCAGCACACTAGGCAGCCTGTATCCACCACGGTTCAGCCTTTTAAAAGTATCCATAATCGCCATCAAAAAGCTCCATTTGTGCCTTATGTAAGAGGCGTAATGCCACACAATTCCACCATAATTCAGTCTCCCACCAATTTCAAGACACTGGGAGAGAAACCTAAAATTATCACAAAAGGATCTCACAGCATTTCCATCCTTGCTGAAACAGATGCTTTTATCCCATGTGAAGCAGAAGGGGAACCCAAACCTTTTCTTACTTGGACAAAAGTCTCTACTGGTAAGACACTTAAATATGTGTTTTTCCACACAATTTTAAGGATACGAATACTTGGATTATCACATAGAAATGCACTACTACTGCAGGAGTAGTCCAAAACATTGAATAACCCTGTTAATTTAAAATACTTTCTGTCTACTTAATCTATTAGTGACTAATCATTATATATAAAAATAGTGTTGCGGTATTTTTTATGGTAAAAGAAAACCACTAGTATTTAATGCATCTGTTTTTTGTATGTTAGTTTGTACATCCATCTCCTTAAGCAAAAGGTAAAGCGAAATTATGTGAAGTTTTAATGGGAATCCCAAAGAATAACACTTCTAAACATTCCCACACTGTGCAGGTTTGCAAGTTAGTATAATTAGTTTTGCAATAGAAATAGAAATTTGCAATAGAAATAAAGACCAATCTGGATATAACTATGAATAACTGAAGATATGATATGACTTACCTGAAACAGTAGTTGATAGTAGCTTTGGTCTAATAGTAGTTAGTAATTTTGGTCTAATAAATTTCCCATCAGCCTTTTTCAAAGCAGTGGTGTGTGTCTTAAAAGCAAAACCTTTGACATTCTGTTTCTTGTTTTCCCTCTCACCTTACCCAGGTGCTCTAATGACAGCCAACACAAGATTACAAAGATTTGAAGTCTTGAAAAATGGCACCTTGGTTATCCGAAATGCTCAGCTCCAAGATCGTGGGCAGTATTTGTGCACTGTTCAGAACCTGAATGGCATAGACAAAATGATTATTGTCCTTTCAGTCGTAGCCCATCAGCCTAAAATTCTCCTTTCCCGCTATCGAGATGTCACAGTATATTTTGGAGAGACTGTAGCAATGGAGTGTCAGGCTAGTGGGATTCCAAGCCCACACATTTCATGGATTTTCCCAGATAGGAGGATTTTGCAGAGAGCTACCACCACAGAAAGCAGGGTAATGCTCCATGAAAATCGAACCCTGTCTATCAAGCAAGCGTCCTTTTCAGACCGAGGAGTGTACAAGTGCGTAGCTAGCAACGCTGCAGGAGCTGACAGCGTTGCAGTGAGGCTCCACATTGCAGCCTTACCTCCCATCATCCAGCAGGATAAACTGGAGAACATTTCCTTGCCCCAGGGTAGCAGTATTAACATCCACTGCACTGCCAAAGCAGCGCCTTTTCCCAGCATCCGTTGGGTGCTCTTTGACGGCACGCAGATCCGACCATCCCAGTTTGTCAATGGGAATTTATTTGTTTTCCCCAACGGGACTCTTTACATTCGCAATGTCTCTCCCAAGGATAGTGGGGCCTACGAGTGCGTCGCAGCAAACATGGTGGGGGCTGCCAGGAGAGTAGTACAGCTCTACGTGAGGAAGCAAGCATCCAATGCCAAGATCACTGGGAGTTCTCCTCAGAGGACCGACATAACGTATGGCAGCATCCTACGTCTGGACTGCAGTGCTTCTGGGGACCCCTGGCCTCGGATATTATGGAGGTTGCCTTCCAAGAGGATGATTGATTCCCTGCACAGGTAAATTACTGTCATCTGAGGTGCTACAGCTAAATTGTAGCTTTGATGAACGTAGAGAAAAGGCCATTCACGTCTGCACAAGTTTCATTCTTAGCTTCAGTGGGTCTCTCAGTCCTTGAAGGAAGAATTTAAAATGATACCAAAAGATTCCAAATCATAACCTAACATCATTTGCCTGAAAACAATACTACTTTTGAAAAGGCAGCTTCAGATTTAGAGGATAAGTTGTCACTGTACGTAGAAAGTCCAGTGACAAAAGTTAGAATGCATACCGTTTGTGCTACTTGCTTCAGTAACACCTGATTTCATAATTAAGAATTTGCACAACATTGCATAGGTACCTGCTTTTTCCCAAGAGAAGTGGGATCATTGATCTGCATTTTACAGGTTATTGTACATTATTCCAGTGGGACAATAAATTATCTTATTTTTTCTAAAGTAGCACAGTCATTTTAATATGGCTTCATAAATAAATGCTATCTTGTAATGAATCATGTTTCATATGGATGCTTAAAAAAATTTTCTCAAGTGTTCATGAAATCAAGTAAAATTGCTGTTCTCAAGAACAGCAATAGCTGTCCGAAGTGTCTGTGCTGAAACTCAGTTTCTGCTCTATAAATTATTTATTTGTCACTCTTTGAGCACTTTAGATAAGGAATGTATTCACATTACAGTGCTCACTTAACAGCAGCTTTCTCAGTAGCTGAACACAGTCATAATTTTTGTCACACTGTTAGAAAATACGATTAGGTAGCCTGTAGATACTACAAAATCAAGAATTCATTTTATACTTTGCTGATAACAACAAAATAAGTTTGTCATTTTTTCTCTTGATCTTTATATGGATTGTTCTTCAAATACAGCAGTTCTTTATTTTGGAGAAAAATCTGTGGGGCTTCGGAGTAAGTGAATTTTGATCACAATGTGCCATTTCCATAGCAAAATGGAAAGGGACGGTAGCTTTTCATCACGCTGAAAAATCTTTTCTTCTAGATTTCAGAACTAAAGTTTTGAAATCCTGAAATAACTGTGATAAAGTTTACTAATACTGTTTATTACTGAGTCAAAATGCTTTCCTTCTTTGAGTTTGTCCTGAATACATAAAATGCAGTACTTGAGGTCAGAGGTAATAGTTAATCTTTGTTTTAATTAAGGGGCTTGAATTAGGTAAATATCTCTGTAATTATAGTCTGTATAGGTTTGTGTACAGTATGTCACTCAGAGATCCAATGTTTGAATGTTACTAAATACTACAGAATGGTAGAGATTAGAAGGTACCTCTGGAGATCTATACATGCAATGTAAATCAGAAGAGTCAAAAATAACACCGTTAAAGTCTTGGAAGAGGGCTGCACATTGCTTGGTGGCACACAAGCAGAATTATTTTTCATTTACTTTGGATGTGGAATAGGTTGGACATTTCTGATCATCTAATTATCTAGCAGTAGCTAATGGTTAGTTTTTGTTCAGTACAGTGGGGTGGTTGTGGTTTTTTTTTTTTTGTTTTTTTTTTTTCAATTTACACTGAATAATTAATTCCTAAAACCTGATCTTGCAGTTCATGTCCTGTTCTCTTTCCTCACAGTAGCTTGGAGACTAGAGTCAAGGTGTTCAGCAATGGGACTTTGGTTGTCCACTCAGTCACAGATAAAGACGCAGGAGACTATTTGTGCGTGGCCCGCAATAAAATTGGGGATGACTATGTGGTCCTCAAAGTGAACGTGATGATGAAGCCAGCCAAAATAGAGCATAAAAATGAGAAAAACCATAAGGTCAAGTATGGAGGGGACCTGAAAGTTGACTGTGTAGCCACAGGTCTGCCGAATCCCGAGATCTCCTGGGGTCTGCCGGATGGCAGCATGATTAATACCTTCATGCAGTCGGACGACAGTGGCAGCCGGACGAAGCGCTACGTCGTCTTTGACAACGGGACCCTGTATTTCAATGATGTTGGTCTCAGAGAGGAAGGGGACTACACGTGCTACGCTGAGAACCAGATCGGGAAGGACGAGATGAAAGTGCGCGTCAAAGTGGTGGCAGAGCCAGCCACTATCAAGAACAAAACATACGTCATTATCAACGTGCCCTATGGCGACGTTGTCACCGTCGCGTGTGAAGCCAAAGGAGAGCCCACTCCCAAAGTGACTTGGCTCTCCCCCACGAACAGGCCCATCCCTGCCCTATCTGACAAATACCAGGTGTACAGGGATGGCACCCTCCTCATCCAAAAGGCTCAGAGATCTGACAGCGGCAACTACACTTGCGTTGTGCGAAACAGTGCTGGAGAAGATCGGAAAATAGTCTGGATCCAAGTTAATGTTCAGCCTCCCCGAATCAACGGGCATCTCAATGCAATAACATACGTGAGGGAGACTGCCATGAGGGACAGCCGGAAACTTATTGATTGTAAAGCTGAAGGCATCCCAGCTCCGCGGGTCTTGTGGTCTTTTCCAGAGGGGGTAATCCTGCCTGCTCCCTACTATGGGAACAGGATCACCGTGCATCGCAACGGTACTTTGGACATCAAAGGGGTGAGGCAGACGGATGCAGTGCAGCTCATATGCATTGGGCGGAATGAAGGGGGGGAAGCGAGGCTCGTCGTGCAGCTCCTCATCGCAGACCACGTGGAGAAGCCTTCCTTCAGAGACCCTGTCAGTGAAAGGATCACTGCTATCGCCGGGCACAGCATCAATCTGAACTGCTCTGTCCAGGGGCACCCTGAGCCCAGCACAAGCTGGATCATCCCCAACGGCACTGAGATCCCCAGCGGCAGCCACCTGCACAGATTTTACCACAAGAGGGATGGGATTTTGCACATCAGTGGTCTTTCCGCCGGGGATGCTGGGACTTACCGCTGCACGGCCAGAAATGCTGGAGGTTACGTGGAAAGGGTTGTCTTCCTGAAGGTGGGACTCAGGCCAGAAATCAGCAACCAGTACAACAACCTGGTGAGCATCATTAACGGGGAGACTCTGCAGCTGCACTGCATCACTCAGCCGAACCTGCGGGCACAGATCTCGTGGACGCTGCCCAACGGGATGGTCCTGGATGCTCCGCAGGCTGTGGGTCGCTTCTCCCTGCTGGAGAACGGCTCGCTGACAGTTCGCGAGGCTTCGGTGTTTGACAGGGGCTCCTACCTGTGCAAGGTGTCCACAGAGTATGGCACTTCTGTGATGAATGTGCCCGTCATAGTGATAGCCTATCCTCCCCGCATCACTAGTGAGCCAGCGCCTGTCATCTACGCCCGCCCTGGAAATTCAGTGAAACTGAACTGCATGGCCATTGGGATTCCTAAGGCAGAAATAACGTGGGAGCTTCCAGACAAATCACATCTGACAACAGGAGCTCAGTCTCGTCTGTATGGAAACAAATTCCTCCACCCCCAGGGGTCATTAGTCATCCAGCAGTCTGCTCAAAGGGATGCGGGCTTCTATAAATGCACTGCTAAAAATATACTAGGCAGTGATTCGAAAACAACCTATGTGCACATATTCTAATACTACAGCAAGTGCCTTTGCCTGGATACTGATGTCCAAGTCACTGCCAAGCAAGTGCAACAAGGAAAGTACTGTTTGTAACAGAGCCAGGAATGCTGAGGGCAGGAAAAAAAAAAAAAAAATACACAATGGAATTCATTCTATTTTCATACAAAATGCATTGCTTTTGTACTCAACATGGTTGTACTTTCCTGCAATAGAAGGAGGCAATAGATGTACTTAAACAGAGGGGGCTAGCTTGTTGGGAAAGGTCTCTAAATTGTTAAGATAATGTTTTTTAATGCTATACAATAGCACCCGAGACCTAAAATACTCTTCTTCTTGTCAATAGTCCAAAGCTACCCCTTGTTTTAACAAGCACCTTAAAAATGCCAAAGAAGTATTAACTGTAATAAATGAGCTGCAGTGATAGAAGTGCTTAGTATTTTGTTGGAGAGACACAATTTTCTTTATCCCCTGCAGTGCTTTTACATAATCTAGCCTTATAGAGTATGATTACTAACTTTTCTGATCATTCTTCTATCAGCTTTTCAAAATCAAAGACTAATTTAGCAAATAAGAGTAATCTATTTTTAATAAAAATAAATTCAGACATTAGTTACCATAAGATACGAACAAACCTTTTCCATCCACTAAGGATGCTTCAGTCAAATTCATGCATTACATATTTTATATATATTTTTAAATCAGACTATGAGACTAGAAAGATTAACAGTGAACTTGGTCTCATTTTATAAATTATTGGTCTTTACAAGACTCTGATACATTACAGTGTTTTATAATAAGGTCACTATACTGTACATTTTATAATAAAAAATATTTTCCAGAAGTTCTGTTTAGTGTGTTTTCATTTTGCTTTGGGAATCTAGTCTAGTCTGAACGCTGGATGTATGAAATTATCTGAGAAAATACAATGTTATACATACTTTTTTTGTCTTACTAAACATGATTTTATAATAAAAAACTTGACACTTTTGTTACATATATTTTAGGATACATTTACAAGTTTAATAATTTTCTTAAGGCAAAAATGGTTTATTTGGTAGTATCTACATGTCTTTATATGATTTATCAAATACACTGATTAAATCGTTGCTACAAGAAGCTGAATATGCCCATATTTTGAATAGACAGCTACAGTAATTACAAAAAAGTAAAGTCTACTTTACTACCAAAAGAATCTCTGAGATATTGCTGAATTTTTAAAGTTCTCACTACTTGTAAATTTTATGCACAGATTTTGGAAATATGACCAAAAAAAACACTTCATTTGGACCTCCTCTATTTTTTGGTTGAAATGAAAGAGGAAGTAATACAAAAAGTTATTTCAATATTTCATTTTGTAAAAAAATATAACCGTAGTGATTTCCTCGCCCAACAAATTTCTGCAGTTTAGGAAACTTCGGAACACTGTAACCTCTCACAGAAAGCATGCTTAGTTTGCTTGATGATGAACTGAACCGAGCTGCTTGAAGGAGAAAGCATTTGAATAGTACAAGGACACTGAATCAAACCAGGATATTGCTGGAAAGAGAGAAGGGCATGGAATGTGTGATCCAGTACTTTATAAAATGTGTTTTAAAAGATCCAGTGCAGGGTAAAAAGTTCTGTTCTTTAATACTATAAACAATCATGTGTACAGTGGCTTAATTAATTAACAATTAGGTCTTTGTTTCTCCTCTATGGTGTAAGCCCTTGGACCCTAAATCAGCAAATCCGTACTGAAGGTAAGGCATGTGTCTAGCTGTCTGGCAGGATTGGTGCTGCTCGGGAGGGCTGTGAATGAGGAAAGGGAACAAGCATTCTAAGTTTTTAACTCAATCATTCATACACTGTGTTTCTACTAGGGCTATTTTCCACAAACAGGTCACAGATTATATGTCTGCAGTTTCTGTACTTAATTTTATCGCATTGTTTTTACAGTAGTTTTTGGAAAATCATAATATAAATTTTAATAGTAATAATACATCTTTTAAAAGGGTCTGCAGTCAGCATTTTATCTTTGGAATAGAAATCAATACTTTATTTGTTTGCTTGTCCAGTCTTCTGTTAACACATACGTGAAATTGGAGATATTCTTGGATGCTGAATGGTTTCTATATATCTCCATTAAACAGAGCAATCTTTTTATGTCAAATAAATATAATTCAAAATCAAATGTTTGATATGTTGGAATCAAATGAAGCATCTTACAATGTTTTATTCACCATCCAGAATTTCCACTAATGCTAATGGTAATCTTAAAAGCACACGAAATCAAAGATTTGGCTCAAAACGTTTTCCTTATTCAGATCAAGGCTTACATGCTTGTACAATTCTTTCAAAATCAGGCTTAACTTTTAAAATTTTAATTCCAAAGGTGTTTGCCTTTACTTGTTTTACTGAAGCAGGCAACCAGTGAGAGGCCTATAAGATACAGTTCTCTTCTAAAGTAGATGTAACTATAGTTTAACAACACGCCTTTCACTCAAGCAGTGATTCATCATATATCCCTTTTTTTTTTTTTTTTTTTTTTATTCTTGCTCTCATGTTTGTTTAGACACCACTTGACCAAAGTATCCATCTGGAATTCCTGTTTTAGAAAGAGAAGCTCAGTGGAAAACCAAGTCTGTCCCAGGACTAGGCTTCTTAGGCCTGATACTGAATCATTTGTCAAATGAAGGCAGCCACAGGACTAGGAACTTAAATCATAATTTCTTCCTTTATTTCCATAGTTATCTGCAAGTGTTGTAAATCAATGGTAAGTTCTCTTTTAAGTGCACAGCACTTCATTAATTGGTTTTCAGAATTCTTCATTCATATTTCAGACAGAGCAGGAGCCCAGCATTTAAACACGATGGGAACAGGATCGTTTTCTGACTTTGAGAGGCCCTGGGAAATAGACTGATTGCTCTTGATGTAAGAAACTTTCACAATTTTTACTTGACAAGGCAAAACAAATCCTGGATATTTTCTGTGGAAATGAAAACTTGTCATTCCTTGCTCTCTGCTTTGAAAACAAAGCTAGAAGGTTTATCTGACATCTTGTTTGGAGAAGCAGAGTAAAAAGATGTATCATTACAGCTGTGTAGTTGACAGATGATCAGAGTTGTATATACATTTTTTTGCTTTGGCCTCCATAAAAAGAGGTTAATTGTGACCATATCTATAACACAGCTTACAGGTAATAAACAAAATGCAGGTAGGAAGATAGGGCAGAAAAGCAAAGAACACCAAGTTAAACTACAGATATTCATGTCATCAAGATCTGATAAAATTCCTAATATATAGAAAGACATATATATATATATATATATATATATAGCCAATTCAGTCACACATTTTAGTTATTATCTTCAAAAGCTCGTAAAAGACAAGTGAGGCACAAGAGGACTGAGGAAATGCTAAAACTAATCAAAGAAATATGAAACAGGCAGATTATCTCTGATAACAAGAAAAGTATTTAATTCATTACTAAGCAATCAATCTATGAGCATGTGTAGGATAATACAGTGATAAGATGCCATGGCTCTGAAAGTTTCCACAGCAAATCATACGATATCATCATATCAATTTAGTCACTTTCTCATAAAGCTAATTGGGCTACAGTATGAGAAGAAAGAGCAAGGTATATCTAAACCTTAGTCGAATTTTTGACGTAGTCTTACAGGATGTTCTTGTGTGCAAACTATAGAAATATGATCTACATTAATCTATTACTAAGTGAGGAGAAATGTTTTCAAAATATTTAAAGAGAAGTCATGAACTCACAGTCAGGAGGACATCGACTGAAACCATCATAAGTTTCTTTGGGGAGTCAGTACTTTTCAATGTCTTTACTGTGTTTCAGCTATAATAAACAATGTGGTTAACATGAAACGGAAATAATTTGAAGCACAAAGGACAGAATTACTAATCAGAGTGATCTTTCTACAAGAGAGAAATGGTTGGAAATCAATAAATTTCATCCAGTAAAGACAAATGCAAGAATTATGTTCAGAAGGGAGAAAATGAGTATAGGATAGGGAAAAATGTAGTGAGGAAGAAATAGGAAGAGCACAAGTTAATGTGATGCTATTAGAAACGCAGCATTATCACTTTGAAATCTACTCACAGGTGGGCTGTGTGAAGCATAATAGAGATAATTATTCTCTTTCCAGCCAGGCTGAAATATAAGCAAGCTATAAAGAATCTAGACTACTTCAATGATTTTTTTTTCAGGGAAGATAACCTAGAGAAAGTTAAAATAGTTTCTATTTTTTTTCTATTCTAAACTATCCTAAAATATATATATTTTTTTGACTAAACAAGTATTAAATATGGCAGCTAATGAAAGTTCATTGAGGTTAGTTTGAGAAATAAATGTGTTAACTTACATCAAGTGAGCTGTAGGTTAGATACTAAGACAACTTTGTAAGAATAAACACAGTTAAGCACAGTATTATTTTCCTTAAGGACATTGTGAAATTCCCATCTTTGGCAGCAGCTAAAAACAGTTTAGTCAAATATGTCAGCAACAGTCAAGGAGCTTGCTCAAGAAGGAGAGTAAATGGAGAAATCTTCTGGTTTCTTCCAGATTTACATTCCTATGTTTCTAGATTTTTTTTTTATAATGTAGAATGCTTTCAAAATGACTACAGTGAACACTAAAGTTTGCAATGGCAAAAGAAAGACTTATTTGATGATTTTTATCCTTTTTTTTTTTTTTTTTTTTTAACCTATGCAGTCTTGATGTTAATTTGAGAGCTCTTTAGTACTTGATAGACGTGGACTAACAGATTTGTTTGCTTTGATCACATCCTTATGGTAGAAACTGGTGGTAGGATTTCTAGAAGCATCTGAGTAGAACAGAAACAGGATTCCTTTGTCATTCAAAGATTTTAAATTAGAAAGGTATTTGGATATTTATTTTACCTCACTTGGATTTTTTGTTGTTGTTTTTCACAAACAGAAATCATCTTTTCAAATGTATATTCATACACTTTTCAGTGTAGCCAACTAACAAAAACATGTCAAAAGCCCGTACACACGTATGGCTTGTATATTCATTCCCTTTCTTTTATTGTTCACAACTCAACTATGGTGTATTTTGAATGATGACATGTGGTATAAGAGAACAATTAACACGTCATTTATCATCCCCCAAAAGAAGTTTCCTGAAAAGGATAAACAATAAGACAGAAGTCATTGCATACAGTGGAGGAAAAAAAAAAAAGGAAGTAGATCGTGAATGATTATCTTGTGGCAGAAACAGTGGTTTGTTAGGGCTGTTGCCATTGCTTGATCTAAAGTTGAAGATTGACTTGTGTACTCTAAAAGCTTGTATAATTCTTCCAACTATTTCAGTCGACCAAAGGAAAGATACTGCTTTTCCCTACCAACCTTTTCTTGATGATTCAAACCAGTAACTTCACCACAGAACAAATAGATAGCATGCACATTAGTAACTTTGGTAAATACCATAGGCAGAAGCTCACCTATCATTAACTGGTATATCAAATGACTTCGCCTAGTGGAAGGTCCACCCAGAATATTCATGCAGGTGTTCATTGTGTGAACCATTGTTTTCTTCTATTTTAGGAGACTGGCTTTTGTAAGAGATGTAAGAGAAAGACAGAGGCAGTGTGATAGTACTTGCGGATATTCCTGTTCTTATGGGTCTCTAGCCCCCTTTATCATTTTTTTTTTTCTTCTTTCTTTTGAGTAGTCAAGCTTTTCTTTGTCTGAGAGGTAGACAGAATCCTAGAATGGCTGAGGCTGGAAGGGACCTCTAGAGATCATCTAGTCCAGCCCCCTGCTCCAGCAGGGACACCTGGAGCACGGGGCACAGGGTGGCAGCCAGGCGGGTTGGGAAGATCTCCAGACAAGGAAATTCTACAGCCTCTCTGGGCAGCCTGTGCCAGGGCTCTGGCACCCTCACAGGAAAGAAGTTCTTCCTTACATGGAGATGGAACTTCCTGTGTTTCAGCTTGTACCCATTACCCCTTGTCCTGTCACTGGCCACCACAGAGAAGAGTCTGGCCCCATCTTCTTTGTATTCTCCCCTCACGTATTTATACATATTGATCAGATACCCTCTCAATCTTCCCTTCTCCAGGCTAAACAGGCCCAGCTTGCTTAGTGTCTCCTCATAAAACCTCTCATGATTCTTCCTTTCCCACAGGCAAGCCTATTGCCACTCCTGCTACGATGAGCGTGATGCATCTGACACCTGAGGCAAAGTGACAGTGAAGATGCCATGACATTGGCCTGCAGCTGTGTACCACCTGCTGAAGGCTTCTCTGAATGTGGGGCCTCCACAAAGGGAAAAATATGTTGGCAGCAGTACAGTAGTATGGCTTCTTCTGTGCTCCATGGCCCCATTCATCAAGCACAGCTGGCCACAGTATCAAAGAATTCCCTCCCTGGCCATGTCTGCTGTGCCAGATCACCAAGGGCGAAAGAGGCGTAACTGTGTGAAGTCTCCCAGCTGCTGGGGCTGGAGACGGGAGCCAACAGTGCAAGCCTTGACAGGTGTGCGGTTGGAATGGCATGAGCTGGAGAGTCAGGCTGTAAAATTAAAGGAATAAGTGATGTTACCTCCTGGGGTGCCCCATACTACTCAAAACGCACCTGGCATCACATGTATATTCCACAAACAGCTAAATTAACCACACCACATGGACTTCAGAATCACCTTTACTCCAAATGCGAGTTAAAAAGCATTAAGTCTCTTATCCAAAACATTTTTTTTTCTTGGTTCTACCACCAATTCTCAATGAACTAAGCCACTGTACTCTCATACCAAGAACCCCTCTGTGTTTTTATGAACTGCTCTGAAAAATGAAAATAATAGACAAAATAAACAATATTTTCATAGAAGTTTATTTCATAACCTGGGGGTGGGAGTGTTTTTCAAGTATGAAAGACAGTGCGAATCCTACAGAGTGAGCATGCAAAAAAGTCCTACTGAAATCAGTAGAAAAGAACTTGGACACC
>VZSV01000019.1:6493980-6647017 GCA_013398735.1 Nothocercus julius | reverse complement strand
TTTTTTTTTTTTTTTTTTTTTTTTTTTTTTTTTTTTTTTTTTTTGTAATAGATAGGGTCCAGGAACTGTGAAGGAAATTGCAAATCTGAATCTTCTTTTGAAAGCGAAGGAATAGCATTGTGACAGAGGTAGAAGATACAGGGCATCATTCTTAAGTAAAAAGGCAGTTGACACAGGGTAGTGTTTTTCTTAAAAAGCAAACACCTTGCTGATGTTTCTTCATGCTGTACAGACTAGGCACTGGCCTCTGTGGCTGTTTCTGAAAATCCTGCTAGCCACTTCCCCTGGTGCCCTGGTCCCTCCGGCCCCAAGTCTGCATCTTTAGGATACCAAAAACCTTGACAGAGCTAAACCTAAGGGCCTTGTTGCCCATAATGTCCATAGCTTTGTAATAATGCTAGTACCTGAACCCAAACATAACCTTGCTATGAGTACATAGTAAAGTTTCCATGGCAACCTTAACAAGTGCAGTGATTTTTATAACCAAGGGTACCAATTTGTAAGTCAGGTGTAGGTAGAGTAGTATTGGCCCCAAGTATTTTGCTCAAAATCTGAGGAACAGTTTTATCAAGTGGTCACAGTGACAGTATTACTATGCTATTTTTACAGTGTTCTTAGAGGATTTGTGCATATGAACAAATGTGCATAATTACTAAAGATCAATAACAGTATGTTATCATAATACCTAATACTATAATGTAAGCTACAAAATTAAAAGAATTAATATGTATTTGTAATCACGATTAGACCTCACATTTGTAATACAGTGTGTTGTGTGTGTGAACATCAAGGTTGCTCACAATGCTGTCAGGCTCAGTGGGGTGGGCTGACGTATTAAATTACGACTGCCAAAAAAATCCCATTTTGCTTTCCCCTGTTCCAAGTGCATATTTTCTTCAGCTCCCTTACAACAACTACCTCTTGAGTTCATGGGACTTCTCTCTGAGTCACTTTGGCTCATGAATTTGCTAAAAAGCTGGTTAGGAAAAAAAAAAAAAAAAACAGTGAATAATTTTTTGACTAGTTAGTGAGCCAAACAGACTCATCCAGAAATGGTAATTAGTGAAAGGGAGGAGATGTCCCATGAGTGAGAAAGAAGGTAAAGCTGTGATGGAGTGAAGTGAGGGGAAGACAAAGCTCTTCTTCTGACTGCAGTGAATTGTTAAGCTGAATCTGCCACTGCATCTGATTTTGCTCTGTAAAAGGAAAAAAAAATCTCTTACACTATGATGAGATTTTTGTATTTTATCTGATTTGTTCAACATGCATGATTGCATATAAACATGTGAATACTTCCATGCAACATATGTATGTGTATATTTATAACCTAATACTTATTCTTCTCAATAGCATGAAAGATCTATAGTTTAATAAGTTGGTAAGAAGAGTTGGTAAGGAGGAAAACACTCAAGCAAATTATCTTTTACAATAGTTTTCTCTGTTTACTTGGTTGCACATTCTGAAGACTATAAACGAGGAATGCTTTGTATTGAATTTGTGGCAACTTTTAAGGACTGGAGGAATTTATGCAGATTTTTCCCTGCATTCTGGAAGGATTGAAAACTTGCCTTCAGACAGACCGTGTCCCAGATCTTCTCATAAACAGGCACAACAAAAGAAACATTAATCTACATCCTAGTCATCCCAATACATGGAACATGCAATTGAACAGCCATGAAGCTAAAAATAATGAGAAAAGGATGTGTTTCAATCCAATTCATTTCCCCCTCATTAATGAGCATGTGAGTACCATGCAACATCTTATAAAGTCCATGCTTACAACAAAGGCCCACTCGGCCCTATGAACTTATGCTGTGTGTCATGCTGTGCCATTATTCACAGTGTTTAGGCTCATATAAGTTGCCTCGTGCTGTGCTGAGGGCAAGTCATGTAATGGGTTAAATGGAGAGAAGACATGAAGTGAGACCCTCATGTGGATACTTCAGCATCAGAATTACCTGCAATAAAACATTTAGGAGACTGAGATTTAAGTTTTCTTCATTATGATCTCTCTTTTGGTTTTTTTTTTGGTATTTTGTAGGTACTTGTGTTATGTGGTGCTAAGGCTTTAAAACAAAATGTGTCCTCTTGCAGTTTCTTCTTACAACATTCAGTTCCATTCTTCAACTGTTGGACAAAGTTTAAGAAAAAAAACCACCTTATCCAATTTAGAAAAAAACTATTATTAGAATGAAAATAATCCTGGTGATTCATACAATATAGGAGATTCCCAGCTCATAAAAAAAAAAAAAAAAAAAAGTAAGAAACAGACTCTTCTTATACAATCACATGTAGAAAATGCTAAACGGCATTATTAGCTAAGGCGATCCATAGTCTAACTATTTTTTTTTATTTGTTTAACTCCACATAGAACAAGGTAATTCTTTCAAGGTAATCCATAATATACTCATAATTACTCATAATATACTCACAACAGTATAATAATAAAAGTCACCTGATCATGGGACACTTACTCAGTGAAGGCTAGTTTGAAACATTCCTAATGACATTTTTTTTTTCATAGTTATTGAAGCCTCCCATCAACCAAATTGAATTACTGAAGACCAGAGCTGTGCTTCTTGATATGATGTGGGTTTCCACCAAACTGGGTAAAGACAAAATTAGTAGTAATTAGAGATGTTGAAACAACCCTGAAATCAAAATGTATCCCAGATTATTTTCTCATAATGACAGTGACCTAGGTTTTGCCTATCTTACTACATGTGTAGAAGAAATTCTACTGATGTTCATAAACTTGCTTACAGAGCAAGATATTACTCAATATGTACAGAAATATGAAAATTTGGTCCTAATAGGAGAGCAACAAAGTGGCTAAGGTCTGCCTCCCATTCACCAAGATCTAAGTGGATTGTGCCAACCTAATTTTAAAGCTGTTTTCTGAGCCAAAGTGTCGCTAGAGAAAATGACAGATGAGAGAAGCTGTTGCTCATGACCAATTTCTTGTAGCCTGAATTCATTACTGGCTAATTTCAAAATTAATACCATAGCATGCTACTCAGCAGGTAGCCACTTGGCTACCGTATCATGTCCTGCTCTCAATCTTCATCCAGACCAAATGCCTAGGTAGATATGTAATGATTAACCCATGATAGCAGCCTGGATTATAAAATAGGGGCAACATTCTGCACTCACAATTATTTTCTTTAAATGTGCAGATCTTGGTTGCATGCACATGTTTATATGACCATCTCTCTTTCTTTAAATAGAAGTGCATGTATACTGTACTGTCTCTGATTTTATACATGTATTTACTCTGTACACATATAGAGAGATGCACATATATACATATGTTTTTATACACTCTGCCTCTTCTGTAGGGCTAGATGATAAAGATACTGTAGAAATCTGCAGGAATTCAAAAGAAGAGTTTGTCCGAAATAATTTGACCTGATTAAAAAAAAAAAAAAAAAAAAACTCAAGATATTTCAGAGGTCATTTCTGATGATTTTGTGAATACCTGGATATTCCAGCTCACTCAGTTGTCTTCCCTGACAAAGAATTTTCTTTCAGCACATCTTTGAATAGTCTCTCTTTTTTTCCTCTCAATCAGCACAATGTGCTTTGGAAACCAATGGCCCAGCTGCAGAAACCAAAGTGAAGCAGCAAATTTTACAATGCTTTGATCGTCTCAGGAATAGTCTTGTGGGCAAGTCTTTTATCTTACTTTCTGCCGGCATAATCCAAGGAAGACAAGATGTTGTCAGTAGCACTCTGCTGATCTTACTTTAATGAGATTTACAGCATGTAAAGAAAAGAGAGTCCTAGATTGACTGTCCTTTGCTTAGTAACAATAAAAATGAGCTGGGGAGCACCACACTGAAAAGACTAAATAACCAATGGTGTACATTTAAAATATACATTTTTAGAAGGTATTATTAAATAATTTGTTAAAGGTATTGATTATTTAAAAGGTATTTAAATTTTTTAATTGTTTGTCTTCTGGCTTTCACTAAGTTTCTCTTAAAAATGCAAAGCTCTTCAACAGGAATTTCCATGGCTGCCAAAATCTATACCTAGCACAGCAAGGGAGAAACACTGTCGGTTGAACTTAAGCATCTTTGGCTGATGATGGATATTTATACAGCACTTCCAATTCAACCTTTCCCCCAGCTTTTGTACTAATCTGCAGACATGCTGAGAAAGATAACAAGCAAGATTACAGGATACAACAGGCAAGACATGCAGAAGTCATCAAAAGAATTATTGCTGCCATAGGAGGTTGATGGAGAATAGAGGTAAGTGAATAAATACTGCTTTGTTTTATGTTGGTCTAATCTTATTGACTTTGGTGAGATTAAACAGATGAAAACAGAAAGGAAAGATTTAGGCCCATGGTCTCAGCTCATGCATAAACATGGAACACTTTCAAGTCTTTACAACAGCTCTACAGTGGAAAAAAATAAGAGGCTGCAGAAACCTACGGACTCTTAGACACAGGGTATCAAGACATTTTTTATAGTAGGCTGAGCTTTTTCAAGATCACTGTAGTGCTGAGACTATCCTCCTACTTACAGTTCAAGCTAGTAGGAAACATAAAGCATTTTTGGCACCTATTTTCAAATCACAGGACAGTAGCTGGCAGATGTTTCTGAAAGAATAGTACATCAAAAATGAGCACTTAAAATGTTGAAATGAATTATAATAAAAAGGGAACTGAGAGTGCAAGGTCAATAAGACTACCGCCAGAATCCACTGGATTGTTTAAATCAAGTTAAAAGCTACAGGTCTTTAACTTTGAAGATTTATTTGCACACTGGCTCAGAAGAGAACTAGTTGTGTATTAGCTCAACAAACTGCTTAAACTTGCTGGTGTCTGATAATTTTATTTACATGTCCTCATTATTTTAGAACAATAGTCACATATTGAATCTTATTTCTATATTAGCAGTTCAAAGAATCTGAATGAGTTGAAGTATGAAACTGTCAAATAATCCAGGAACTGCAGATTTCTTTTTTTTTTTTTTTCAAAATATTTTAATGACATAGCAAGTAGTAAAGTCTAAATTAAGATTGCCTCAAACTTTCCATTGAAAATCTCCATTTACAGATATTTACAGCTTGCTAAACTGATTGTCTGGCCTGAAACTTTCCATTAGAAGCCCTTTGCTTCTGATTTTGGGTTTATGGTTTGATTTAGTTTCTTTGTAATTCTGAAACGGTTTTAGCTGAAAATAGCTTAGCTGTTTCCAAAACTGAAGTTAAGGAAAAAATTATCCATTTTGCCAATACGATAAGCATTTTCCAAGTATTTCATTGAACCATTTAGAAAAAACAGCAATGTTTGGAAGAGCATCATTCTAGGATCAAAGATCACATGTGTATGTGCTCTGTTTTACTTTCTACTCTAAGCTGGTTCATTTTCACCCTAAATTATTGGTTTAAGGCTAGAAAAAGCAACAGATTGGTTAATATGACCCTCTGCAAGAAAATGTTCTGTTCTCTGTGATACCCAAAAGAACCTAAATTTAAGTTGTCATATATGCAGATGTTCTGCATCTTTTAGGGGAGGCCAGGCCTATTCAACATGTCTAACAAAACCTCAGGCTAAATTTTGTAAAGGTTTTGATCTTCTTACTATGTATGACTAAATAAATAAATAATCATGGGGGTTCAAGATGAACCTGTGTTACTACAGAAGTGTAGTCTTTAAATTACTTGATTGTGATGAATATAGTTGTATTCAAAATGTGATATATTACATTGCTGCTTAAGAGGTGACAAGATAAGAAAATAAACAAACAAAAATCTCATTATGTATAAGGATGAGCAAATATCAGAAGACCATAAACATCCTAAGAGTGTCACGTATCTCCATAGGAATTAAGATATATATGATTCAATAATTTTACTTATTGCTGTTCTACAAAACTGAATCTGATGTTGGAAAAAGAAATGGAGGCTTCAGCTCTCCCAAAAGGGTGCTGATTAAACCCCATATTGCTGTCTTTTAAAACTCTGGGTAGATAACAATAAGCATAAGGAGTTTATTACATTTCTTCAGACATTTTAGAAATAATTATCTTGACAGAACAGCTCCACTAGATGACATTACGTTTCCTTTCAGGAAAATGCAACCAAATATATGGCAATTTAGTTCTAATCCCTTTTTCCCTCAGCCCGACAAATTTGATTTCCAGTGGGACTGAGGGCTTGGAAATGAAGTGAAACTGCTAGAGCGATCAAATTCCTACTACTTTATAACAAAATGTGCAATTGAAAAAGGAATATATTGACTGTGCCTAGACTTACCTGCTGACCTTCACTGCAGTGGAAACCAGTCTTGGTCTCCTGGTCATCCAGTTCAGACATCTGTTGGAGCAAGTCACGGGTCCTGCAAGCTCATGCCTCCTTTCTACAGAAACTTGACTTTGTGCTGTCATTCAGAGGGACCTAGACAGGTTGGAGAGTTGGGCAGAGAGGAACCTCTTGAGGTTCAACACGGACATGTGCAGGGTCCTGCACCTGGGTAGGAATAATGCCAGGCACCAGGACAGATTAGGGGTTGGCCTGCTGGAAAGCAGCTCCATGGAGAGGGATTTGGGAGTCCTGGTTGACAACAAGTTAACCATGAGGCAGCAATGTGCCCTGGTGGCAAAGAAGGCCAATGGGATCCTGGCTGCATGAGGAGGAGGGTTGCCAGCAGGTGGAGGGAGGGGATCCTGCCCCTCTGCTCAGCCCTGGTGAGGCTGCACCTGGAGTATTGGGTGCAGTCCCTTCCAACCTTAACCATTCTTTGATTCTGTGACTGTGGAGCACAAAGCTGGACACACCAATACTTGGCCTTGATATGGATACAGGATTCACCCAGATCTAGGAGTTTGGAAGCCTTCCTAGGCTTAATAATACAAATAAATATGTTCCTTGTCAAACAGACTCACAAGGAAATATTGTTGCTTTAAAAGCATTCCAGGTTCTTTCTTCTCTCTCAATCTAAGATAGGTTCAGGTTAGCTGACAGGCAAGCACAGTAGGATGAAAAAGACATGTGCTTCAAAAGTTTTAGTTTGCTAGGTGATGACTACACCTGTATCACATGTTTGGTTTCTCTTCTTTCAAATTCGTCTACAGAGAAACCTAGTTGGAATTTAGCAGCTGTTCACTTACAGTTTTAAAGATGGGAGCAAAAGTAACCTCAAACACTGTGGAGCGTTCAGTGTGTAGCGTTCATCTTACAGGGATTCTTTCTTCCATTGTTGTGTAATACAGTCAAAATCAGGGTGTCCATATCTATCTCCTTGTCTTTTATTCTCTCTTTTTATGCTCTAGGTGACCCTGCGTGTGCAAGGGCGTTGGACTAGATGATCTCTAGAGGTCCCTTCCAACCTTAAGCATTCTATGATTCTGTGATTCTATGATTCACTTTCAGATAATACCACAGTGCTTCATATTGTTAATCTAAGTAGGGATTATTAAATAAAATGACTTCTAAAAGATGTATATCCTACAACTCAAGATCCTTTCGAATCTCACTTTCTTCAGTGCTTGCATTCTAGGAATTAGGGTTTCCTGCATCCTCATTTAGTCAAACTACAGTGATGCTGGGATTCCTTATGACATATTTCCGCTTTAAATCTTCAGTTGGATATCTTGGCCACACAACAATGATTTTCATTTTAAATGGGGCAGATAACTATTGACATTGAGGTTGTATTCTCACCAATTGCTTTAAAGATATGATAAAAAAACATATTGCTGACCAGATTCTTAATATAGGCAACCTTTTCTTTTCTTTGTGGCATCCTCTGATACTGTTTAATACTCTTAGCATCTTTGGGGTGCTTTATTGTATTCAATGGATCTGAAAAGATGCAAGCCACAGGCAGCCAGAAGCTGAAGTGACATTACTTTGCTCCTAAATTGTGGTCTCACTTGGATACATAAAACAGCCTTTCGTTTACATTGCATAGCTTCCTGAACATTCATTATCCCAACGGCCCAGCCCTGCTGTCAGCAATTTTTAAGTATTTGTTATTTTACACGCTATGGAATCTTCTGTGCTCATCACTCATTTATTTTCAGCTGAAAGAATTCTTGGAGCTTTCATTTAAACCTGTTTTGATTTCTCCTACTGTATCTGCTGAAATAGGCGTCGCTTTAGGTAGCCAGTGTTTTTACTTACTGCCATAGACATGCTTTTGGCATTATATGTCAAAACGATTGGTTTGGTTTTATAATTTTTTTTTCTTTTTCCTATTTTCACAATGTAAGAAAGGCTTCTTAATAACAAATATATTGACATTGATATATTTTCTTCTGTTAGGAACCAGAATAGATATAGTCACTACAGGGTTTAAAATGCTACCACCGAGTAAGATACCTCTGTAAGAGTCCTTATTGCAGTTTCCTGTGATTTGTCTTCAGACTCTTTTTAGGAAAAATTTCCAGGTTATTGTTCTTGAGAAAAAAATGTTTCAATTATTGACTCAGGCCCTGATCCAGAGGGGTACTTAATCATTTGTATAACTTTAAGTAGGTGACTAGGAGACCATTGTCAAGGAGGGTACTCACATGCGTAAGTGCTTTGCTGGATTGGGGCCTTATGCATTTTTCATGTCAATTGCCAGAAGTGGGTTTAGCCCATTGTGGTGTGATAGCCTTTTGCCTGAACTATCCTTTCCTGACTTGGAAAAAAATCCCCTTCCCTCAAGCTTTTCTTGGCAGAGAGACAACTTTTTAGTTCTTAGTGCTCAGAGAAAAAAATGATGCACTGCCCAGAACCAAGTTCTTGTATATCAATCTTTTTGCTTGGTTTGTGTCAGATTTTGTTATCATTTTGCCAATTGATCCAATAGTTTTAACAAGCTTGCTTCCTACTACTGCAAAATAAAAAAGCAGATTTGGTATTGCAAATCAGACATTTTTATTTAAAAGAATGAGCACATATAAAATAAAACCAGGCAAAATGAGAGCCAGCATAATTCTTTATGAGCTGATACAGCTTTATGTATAAGGGCAGACATTCTCAAACTGCAGACTGGATCTACAGGAGAATTTAGCACAAAGCCCTTACTGATATTTTATATGATATCAGGGCTAGGCTGCAGCTTGGGGATCAAAAAAATATACTAAAACCCATACCCAACTAAAGTTTGAGATACTAGCTCTCCCTAATTGACTAAAATTCTGCTTTTAGTTTTGCCCACAGAGCAGTCAACCTGAACAATGCTGTGCAGGTTCAAAACAGTCCATCTCAATCCTAATCCCAAAAGGAAGCCTAATGTGTTTGCTCTGAAGATGTCCTGTCAATTCCACACAAAGGTTTGTTTTGTTATGTTTTTCTTTTTAAAGATGGTAGTCTAGCATCTCTCCTCCATTCTCATTCTCCCACTCCTGCTGGACACACAGGACATCTGTAACTAATAGTTCCACAAAGGACGCATGTTGCTTTGCTTGTGGGATGCCACTTAATTTCTCTTCCTAAAAATAAATAAATAAATAATCGAAACTATTTTTCAGAAAGTTCTCTAATTCAGGCTTTCTTGGGAAAGGTTACCCTGTGTTTCTCCTAAAACTATTCCATTTCAAATTAAGAAAATTAAGTATTTATGAAATCACTACTAGATTGGATCCAAGTGCAATACTATAACCTGTGACCACACTCTATTTATAGTTGGATTTTTGCCCTTGCTGTCTTGTGGAAAGGCTGTTCCAATATCTCACTTCTCTCTTGACTAGATGACTACTAACCTCTGTCCTAAAATACGCTCTTCATCAGCTTATACACCATTTTCTCTTTTCAAGATTATCTTTTAAAAAATCCTTGTTAAGGATGATTTGAAAATGCAAATTTGTCCACCTCCAGCTCTTTCTTCTGAAAGATCGTAGGCTCAAGTTTTCTTACAGGATTATACCCACAGATGGACCCTGTGTATTCTCCCAGAAGTGTGGACCTGAAATGCCAGTTTCCCACATATAAAGTGCTGGAATTTGCTGGGTCCATCCATGATGGAAAACCTGAAAGCATATTTTTTTCTTTCCACCTAGACGATCACAAATCCTGGTAGCTCAACAGCAGCTCAGTAATAGAGACATTCTTGTCTTGGGTACTGCTGGAAGCTGGGAGGCTGTTACAAGCATCAATGATGTAAAGAAGCTGCAGGATCTAGGGAGCTATTTCATTCGGAAACACCTTTTGTGTTGATGTTTCTTGAGTGAAATTTCACATAATTTACAGTTCACAGGGAGCCTAAGAAATGTTTAATTAGGTACAACTTAAAAAGAAATCAATTTTTGAAGAAAAAAAATCCCCCAGACCAAAAATCCTTCCTTATTCCCAACTTTATTGCTTTTCTCTCACTGATGTTTAGTGCCCTAATGCCTTTATAGAGAGCAGATTCTGTCTCTCAGTGTTTAATTCACCAGACTGAACTAATTAGAATAAACTATTTTTTTTTTTTATTTTTTTCTTGGCCTTTTATTTTCTTTTTTTTTTTTTTTTTTCATGCAGTAAGATTCCATTCCCTTATTCATCCTGAGAACCTTTAATTTGAGAAATGAGGAAAAATAGTTTTACTGATTTACTTACCTCTTGATAGAAGCTCAACCTCATATACCCTCTTTACAAGTGTTTTTTCACGAATCACTCTGAAATATACTTTCTCCGTCTTTTGTGCTAGTCTGATTATTCTATCAAAAGAGAATATATATTATTAAACAAGACCAGTCCCAGCACTTATACCAGAAAATTCTGGTCAAATATGTACCTTTTTGATAAAGTCCTTTTTTTTTTCATTTTAGATCCACTTTATAAATGGTGTACTATTCACTTACATGTTTATCTTACCTCATAAGTACTGTATGACATCGTATTAGATATTTTGCTAGAGTCTATAGTCTATGGCAATTTTGGTTCCAGTAAACCAGGTGAGTATGTTAGCCTGGGATGACAAGTCTTTAGTAAAAAGTCATTCTGTGTTTAGAAAAAAATATGGAAATAAGGAAAGCAGCTTGTTTCGTCCCTTTTTCCCTCCCCGTGTAAGCGCAGGGTTTGAGGCTGTTCTCTGAGGACACAGTTCCACCTCTACCAAGAAGGAACCCACAACTCCAGGTACCACATGCAGCATCATGCGACAGCATTACTCCAGACTTATGTGCAATCAGTGAAGACGATCCGGCGTCCCAACAGGGGTGCACTGAAACTCACTGCTGCTCTCAGATGTCAGTTTTGAAAGAGAGGGAAAAGGGCATAAAAGCCTGTTTCATGCTTTCAGTATACTGAGTATACTTGTTTATTTGGGCCCTTACCTCAGGGTAGCCCTGGCCTGAATAGGTTTAGAATTAATTACAGAGCAGCAGTGAAGTTAGAGAGCTTCACTCGACCTGTGTACTCCTGGCCCCCACATGGCCCCCAAACGGACTGCGAACTATTAAACTGCAACCAAACTTGGAAACTTGGATGTACTTGGAAAGTGCATCATACAAAATGTCTTCAGATGGACAATTCATTTACTACCTTAATAACACCAAACACTGCTATATTTCTCCTTCAAACGCAGATATTACACAAACTTTCCCTATTTTCTGTGTACAGGAAAGATCCTATGAATATTGCTCTTACAGTTAGTTCACAGATTGATACTTGGACTTAGGTACATCTTACTTTCCCATTCCTGTTTCCTGAAGTAAATGTCCTAACTTCTCTGCTAGCATCATTAATGAACCTGCTTTCCCTGGGACCTAACAAATATGCAATGAGACTCTGATTTGATGAGTATGTTTGGGTCACACACAAAGCCCTGACACAAAAGTAAGTGTGTCCAGGAGGTCCAAATTTATTCAGGCTAACTTTGCGCCCACAGACTTTAAGCTGGATCAGGGACCATCTGCTCGCCCACAGTCAGAGCATTGCTTTGCCAAAAACATGCAATCAGCATGAGTTCCTTATCGTGTATTCTAGTTGGTTGACAGAATGTTGGCATGTTCTTGCAGCACGATCCGGATCACGTTTGTGCTCGTGGGTGAGGCCAGGGGGCACACACCGGGAAGCCCAGCTCTATTCATGCAGAAAGAAGAAGCCTCAACAGGAGGGAAGGAGAATTTGCTTCCTGTCCCTCAAATATAATAGCTCAATTCTGTAATCTTCTGAGAGCGGTTTGGCAGATTACACTTTTCTTTCTCTGTGTTTGTGGGAACCAGAAGATGTTACCTCCCAAAAAGGCGAGACAGCAGCAATCAGCAGCTGGAAACAACTGGCTCTCACAAACGTCTCTGATCCACCAGCTGCTGGCTCTGATGAACGTCATTCAAAAGCTGCCTCTGTGCTGCTTTTGTCCTCTATTCCTGGATTATTGGCCCTTGTCTGTTTTGTTAGTGTGTTTTCTCGGAACAAGGAATGTATGGACACAGATGCAACAAGCGAGAACGAGACACAAGTATTCCGTATGCTTTTCCTTCTTCCACCACAATCTGTAAGGAAGGCTAGAAAGTTATATCTTTTAAATGCTTAAGCTTCTAATCACAAATGAAGGGTCAAGATAAACCCCAAGTGGAAACAGAATAGAGAGAAGCAATTAAGTTTCACACTAAGAGTGAGACTCAGAAAACCCAGCTGTCTTCATCAGCATCTGTTGGTCATTTGAGCAAAATCACCTTACTGACTTGGCTTTGGTAATTCTTTAAATTTGTAACTTTCTCTTTATTATACAGAGATCCTAGATGCCTCATTCAGGCCTTTAATTCTACTGCTCATGTCAAATTCATTTGTGGATGAAGTTCTAGTTTGTCTAAAATAGTCATGCAAAGAGAAGTAAAGTTGTCTGCATTTATTCACAGAACTGAAATGTATTTAACTTGCTTGACTATTCTGCAACCATCAGAAATCTTTTATATATTATTATAAAATAATAACTTTTAATTTGTAGATTTTCCTGTCCTAGAAGCTATATTTTGCTTTGGAAAAATGAGAAAAATAAATCTTTCTCTTTTTTTATTAAAACATTTTGGAAAAAAGTTTTATAGATCTCTGTTTCCAGCATAAGTTGGGCCAAGTTTATATTTCATGTGTGTTTTTCTATTAGAGAAATTTAATTCTTCACATAAGTGCTTCACATTTTTGAATTCACTAGATTATATTTAAAATAAGGCAGTGATTAAACAATTGCAGTTGATGTGGGTTACAAGTTTGGTATCTACAGGCAACTCTCTGCTTCCCTCACCAGAGCTAAACCATGTCACCTTTATCAGAGGGCTGAATGTCACACGATGGTGGTCCAGCCTGCTTGCCATCATTTTTATAGGGCCATAGTATAGGCTGCAGGTTTTCAACTGTCAATGTTTTAAGGCTAGACGAGGCATCCAGCATGGGAAAAGTGTTTAGCCAAATATGAGATAGGCGTCTTCTCTCTTGTCCCTGCCAAGAGTAGTAGAAAACATTTTGTCTGTATTGAGAGAGATGAAAGAGTGAGAGCGAGAAGACAGACAGAAAGGCGTCTCAGAGACAATCCCACAAAAGATCCTACTTAGCTGCTCTGAGACACCCCCTGAAGAGCAGAGACAAAATTCTTGTATTAGTGACCAAAGTTTAGATGCCTACCTCCTCGGGCTTGGAGAGTTTCATTTCTTTCTTGTCACATGGAAACATGTTTTGTTTTGGCCTCAGTGTAAATTTTCACCTCCTCACTCCTTTCTCCAAAATCATTGATTAATTCTTTTTTGTTTGTTTGTTTGTTTGTTTAATGCGAAAGATTTTTAAATCTTTGTTAGTCGAATTCTGATCTCAGTTATACCCATGCAATCCTTCTTACTCAAAAATGTTACCTCATTTTGATCCTGTAAGTCAGGTACTACCATTTTACAACCTATTGAGTAATTCTGAAAGCTGGATGGAAAAAGCAATTAATATGGCTCTGAAATACAGAAGAGAGATTATTTTGTTTGGGTTTTTGTTTTATATAAAAATGAAGAGGTAATGGAACTGACATGGTGAAAAGCTTTAGCGTGTGGCATGCCAATCAAGACAGCTCAACTAATCTTGCCCTTTTGTGAGCTATAACAAATTCTGAAGTGAAGCTGTAGTCCCAGGCAGTAGATCAAAAACTGTTATCCAGGCTCCCTGTGGAAACTAGGTTGGATCCAACCCAAGATAAGGCTCCAGCTGTGCCTCCCTGTTCCTATCAGGCAGGAAACTCAGAAATCTCAGTTAATCTAACCTAGCTGCAGAAGTTTCATAGCTATATATAAAAAATTTTCTCTTTGCAAAGAGATCAGCTTTATTAATCAGGTTTGATAAGCATTATATGAACACTTTTCTTGTTGTCTATCAAGTGTCTACATCTTCTGCATAGCTGTAGTAATTTATAGAGAAGGAATACCTGAAGTGTAGTACGTGAATTACATGGTTCTGAAACACAGAACAGAGGTAGAGCTATTTCCCTGGCCAGACTAGTTGAGTTCTGAATTTCGCTGAATTCTCCACCAGGAGAACAAGAGGAATTTTGTTTTCTCAGGAATGAAAGGAGCTACCAGAGATCAAAAGCAACAAGAAAGAACAAGCAGTGGAACAGAACACACTTCAAAAGGGAGAATGAGCAGAAAGGTCTCCTCTCTCAATGCCAGACAAACGGTTTGAATTGAAAAGTCCTGTTTTTAACAGAACATTTACAAAACAGAGATCCTCAGTCTAAGTTTCCCTGGACAGTCCCAGTTTTGGCCCCTGAATCCAACCTGCAGTGTGACAGACATTTCACCTCCCACTAGTGTTGTTATGCAATTCTAAAGAGTGGAATTTTTACCCTAGTACATGTAGCATGTATGTTGTGAAAGAGAGATTAAAGTCTATATTCATTAAACAACCAGAAAGCTTAAGTGCATTCTTTTGTTCTATCATGTAGATATTTGGCTTTTAATGTGAACATTATTGCCCTAACATTGTACTAGGTCTCTCAAGGGACATTTCTATTTAAGGACCGTTAATATTCACTAGTTTTGAGGGCTATAAAAGACATTCAGTGATTACCGCTATGGGTCATTTATTTAAAGACTTGAATAGCTAAATTTGGATTTCACTCCATAAAATGCAGATACTTTTATTTATTTATGCATACATACATAAGCATTGTTTTTTCAATTCTATTTAAAAATAGTAAAAAAAAAATTTGCTCGGAATTTTTAATTGTTGTTAACAGCTTTGTACTATGTTTTTGAAAGCTTCTGGAGAAAGAATAGGTGTTTTTAAGTGCTGACATTTAGGTATATGGATTTTAGTATAGGGGATAGATAGTTTAGTCAGCAGTTTCACTGTGCTTGTTGACAGTTGAATTGACTGGACAGAGAAAAAAAATAAGAACAATAATATATACGTTCTACATTCTTTTATGAATAACCAAAAAAAAAAAAAAAAGACTTTTACCAGCTATTTAGGTAAGCAAAATTAATGAATAACCACTGTCTTTGCTGGTATGTTTGAACAGGCTCTTTTGAATATAAGTATGTATCCCCCACAAATGGCTGAAGTCCTTGATAATTGCTCTTTAAATGTCATGCCGCCAGATTTGGATTCTTTTCCTCAACTGGAAGAGCAAAATTGTAGTTGCTCTATCCATCACAAATTTCAGCTCCTTGTTTGTTGGATTTTGGGACAAACCCATGACTTACAAATCTGGAATCCACTGTCTGAAACAAGTTCATAGGAACAAAAGTTTTCTCAGATTATTCACAAATGTTACTGAACAATGAAATTCTGTGCACAGTTTGATACCACACCAAGCAACTAATTAATTTGAAATGCTCTTAATATTTTTTACAATGTTTCACCACTTTTAATCCAACATATTGTGTTATTCCTTTGTTGTGTATTTCTTTAATCCATGTGTTCTATAAAAATGGTTCATCTAAGAATTTTTCCTTCTTTGAGCCATTTTTGGTTTTAATTTTACTTCTGCCAAGTCTGGATATAAAAATAGCTTGAATTTGATCAAAACAAATGGAAGGTGGAATTTGGTCAAAACAAATGAAAATGGAAGGGAGTTGTGATTCTCAGGCTAATAGGATAATTCAAGTTGGAAAAGAACCATAGATATCTGAGCTAGATAGTCTCCTGACTATATTGGTTACTTTATATTTCATCAAGCCATACATTTCATCAAGCCAAGATACAAACATTTCCTGCACTTTATACAGATAGCAGCCTACTACTGTATTTTATAGATTATACCTCCAAAATTAGTGTTCATCATTAAAAAAAAAATACATATAGTTTGCAAGTTTCTTTAATCAATATCTTGATGGTATCAGTATCAGAGGAATTTCCCCCTCACCCATTCCCCTGCCCTTTTTTTAAAAGAAAAGGTTAATATCAATATGGAAAAATAGCCTCAAGGTTTCCTGCATTGTCAATCATGTGGTAGATTTAAGAGATCTCTATGGAACACATGCTTCATTTCACGTTTCAGATTATTTTTTAGTGTTCCATCTCCTAGATGATCAATATAAAAATATTAAAGATAAACTATTTCCAAATCTTGAATGGCTGATGCAAATATACACATAAAAATGAAATCTCCTTTGCCTCCTCAAAACATCTTTAAAATCATTAATTTTTATTTTTCTATTTTATTTCCAGTATATCCACTTTTGACAGGACAAGTTCAAAACTGAGTAAACTCTCACTGACATAAGGTGTAATACACAGCTCTAGGCATAGCTGCTTGTGGTTATTTTCAGGAGGTTGATAACACCTTTTGATAACAATTAATTTCAATCCCTGAAGAGAAATGATGAAATCTTTTTATCCAGGTTCAACAGCATGTTTCAATTAATTACTCCTGTACTCCTTTTATTATGTATCTTTTTTCAATGAATAAGCATTCATCCAAAGTCCAATATTGGAGAGAGGTGATTAATAGAGAAATGAATTCCTTTTTTGTTCTAGTTGGCTAAGCATGGATAAGGGCCAGATACTAAAAAGAATATCCCAAGGGGCAGATCTGAACCATAATCATACCCTGCATACAGCACCCACCATAAAAAAGCACCCAGGCAGGACTATGTTATGTGCCACCGAAGTAAAATTCTGCAATGACTACCAAGTCACAGAGCAGCATCAGAGCTCAGATGGGTGAATGGAGCACTGGCCATGTCAGTGCACATTCGCAAATGATAACTTAAGATTATTGCCATCTTCTCCTCTGCTAGGGGAGTAGGTGGGTTAGAAAGTTTTACTTCAAACCAGACATCTCAGCTATTCCTCTCAAGAACATATATTACTCTGCCAAAAAGAAAGAAATGGTAACGGCTTTTTCAGCGAGCATGTGGAGATGGGGATGCCAAGCAACTGCCTCCAAGGCCTGGGAATCACTTGTGAACCTGCCCACATGAGCGTTGCTCTCCACTGAAAAAGGAAGAGGGGGAAGTGTTATGGCTGAGATGACAGACAGTGGAGTAAGGAAACCTGTGTTTGAAGAATCCATATGTTTTAATGAATGCATACCTGCCAATGTGGTAAAGACAAATTATGTGTGATCACAATGAAAAATAGACCAGAGATATGCACATAATGTTCACGCAAGAGATCTAAAACATTCCAGAGCTTGTTTTAACTCATATCAGCACTCTTCTACACATCCTCGATGTTGTTATTGATCAGTGGACTGATTTTGTTAATAATTTTCAACAGTAAAAGAGAAGGAAGGAGCACCAACTTAAGGGGAAAACAAGGATTTTGAGAGTGAATAGGACACTATTCCACCAAACAAACACAATGACTTTAGAGAAATATGGATTCTTCTCTACTTAATTTCTCCAAGTATTTGTGTCTGCAAATTAGCCTGAAAATTTCGCAACTCAAAAGGCTTTAGGTGGATAGTGTTTTGGCTTTCCTTGCTTCCAACTGGTCTGGAAATACTGCCAGAAATATCATGGTAGTCTTGTGTTTCTGTTTCTACATTCAGTCCGATCCAGGAAGCACACCAGAAGACTATGAAAAACAGCTCAGTGAGGAGAGGCAGTACATAACATGCAAATGCCAACATAATCATTTTATTTAACATTCATATAAATGCTGTCTTTTGAGGGAAGAAAAAATTCTTTTTTTTTTTTTTTTTTTGAAAAGATATGTTCAGAGCTAAGTAACAGGAAATCTATTGTCTTACATAAAAAATGAAGGATCAGATGTGAAAGTTAAATGAATACACAAGTATTCCGGAAGTGTAAACTGAATCAAACAATACTAGAAGTAATGGCAATAGTAATAATAACAATAAAAATAAAAAGCTAAAACTTTGCTAAATGGTTTATCTGATTTAAGTATTCCTGTATACATCTATCAGCAATCAAAGTAGAGATTTTTTTTTCCAAAGGCTAATAAAGCCAATAGCAGAAAAATTCCCACCACAGCCTCTGGATAAGAACCGCTAATTGCTATATTTTTTGACCTGATATGCTAGCTGATAGAAGCACAGTCATTACTTTCTTTTTTATTTTTTTTAACTTCAAAAATAAGTCTTCAAAGTAAGTGTTCTGTGTTATCAGTTTATAAATACTAATCAGATTGCACTGGAAAAAAAGGGCTAATTTCTTGTAAATTTCTTATTTGTGATGAATTACATATATTACTATATGGTAGTAAGTGACATAGCAAACCAAGTCACTTTTCAGTTTTATTAATAAATAAATAAAGTGTACGTATTCCAAGATGGAATAGTTAAACAGAAAATAAAAAGACCACATGCACAAAGCAGAAACATGCATATTTATTCCATTTAGGTGTCCAGTTATGTACATTCTCTACAAGAGATGTGTTATTGCTGTATCTTCTTCACAAACATCCATAAACTGATCCTCAGGCATTGGATATCAGTCTACTGACTCCTTAATGGAGCTCTCCTATTTCTGCACAAGGTGAGACCAGTCATTGTAAGGTTAACTGTGACATGCAAGCAGATCATTTAATGAACCTATTGTCAAATCAGTGGATGCATAAAATAAAGTGAAGTTAGTCTGGATCTTCAGCACTCCCTCTGGAGAGGTCTCTGTAAATAGTTACAAAATATTTCTTTTAATTCTAAACCAAAGCAAAGCTGTAATTACAAAAAGAGAATGGGAAAATGCTTAAAATGTAATCAAATTGCTGTGCTAGGAGAAGCAGAAGTAATAGTCTTTTAAACTAGTCTATAGGACTACACAGTGCATGTGAGTCTTTATTGCCTATGAATAAAATAATGGGTGGCAGATGTGAAGCATGTAAACATCTGTAACTAACTTCCCCTTTGTACCAGATGAAGGAACTTAGATTTGAGAGAAAGAAAGAGAAAGGAAATGACCCAGCATTAGATGGGAAAAAGGACTGTTCTCACTACTAGGAAGACAAGTAGAGCTGCCCACTGAGTTAAGGGAAAAAAACAAAAGAAACCCCTTCTGATTCTACTAGCCTTCAATGAAGAAATCAAGTTCATAAATATTCAGTGTTTGGAAGTTCAGGCAAGTGACTTAGTCAAACAGTGTGCTATAGATCCTGTACCCAGCCTACCTCCTCAATGGCGTAGGGCCCAGGATGCACCTAATAGCGTGATCCTAGATGCCTACGTCCAATCCATGAACTGCACTTGGCAGTCAGGACATACAAGCTAGGTCCTGAAAGAGTTTATGTTCTTCCACAGAAGGAGGTATTTTCTTCCTTCTGTGCTGGAGAAAGATCTGAGAACATTTATGAACAGTGTAAGTAACATGGGCAACTTTTTTAGTGACGTTGAATAGCTGTCATGATAGAATTCATATAGCAGGTCAAGTAATTAAAGGATTCACCTAAAAATACTATTATATCCCATCTTCTCATTACCTCTTAGGTTAAAACAGTCCTCCAGGGTCATGGGAAAAAAATTCAGATCTGAACAGCTTAAATGGCCTCAGGGTACTCATAGAAAATGTATACAATCATGGGGATTTGTACTCTGTTTTCAACTTCAGATAGTTTTAAACTGAAAGTACCATGTTTGTTCTCTATCCATCAGCAATAAAACACATCAATAAACAAAAGCTGCATGTATAATCTCAACCATCTCATGTTAATCAACTGCTTTGTTGAATCATTGAATTCTTTTCTGTATGTTATAGGAATATTTTTTTTTTAATTACTTTACTGGATAATGCTCTATTTAAGGTGGGTTGCCTGATAAACTTTACCAGAGTCTGCATTTTATTGAGAAAAAAAAAATTCTTTGTCAAAATTATCAGAGTTCTGTTAGACATGAAGAAAAGAGAGTAGGTAAAAGTAGAAAGCTATTGAAAAATACATTCTAAATTTCCTCTCATCTTCGATCTTTCAAAATGTTGTTCTGTTCTTTGCAGCACAGAGCAACCTAAATAAACTCTCTATATGGTCTTCACAAGTGCATAAAATGATCTAGTGGTTAATACAAGCAGTAGCACTGTGGAAAATCAGTTAGGATTTAAGTTAATCCACAGTATTACAACTTCTTACACTTATGTACACTGTTCCCAGACTAAGCCTATTATTAGAGCATATCTGGCTTCAAAAAACAGGAAAACATAACATTCCATCAGCTTTTTTCATTATGGAAAACAGCTGAAAGATTATACATGCATATATGAAGGGAGGAATGTTCCAGTTTTGATGAAACTTTTGAAAGGTAAAATTTAAATCTTCTTTTCAAAACTTCATTTTAGTGAAAAGAAAAAGAACTCTTTTTCTCTCAGTCTTTTTATACCAGACTTTTTAATCCACTGAAAATCAGTTATGAAAGGAAATATTTCAACTGTTTGTTCTAATACCAAAATAAGATCTTATGAGTATTTAAAACTTTCACCAATAAACCCTTTTTTAAATCAACTAACTAGTGGTTTTAAATGCTTTAATGGATTATTTGAATTTTGTCTTTAACTCACTCCATTCTGTCATCCCAATTCAGGAGGCCAGACATTCTACTTTAAAATGAAATCTCACATTTTCCTTGAATTTATTAATACTGACCATTGCAAATGTTACTATATAGAAGTCTAAATGCTATCATCTTCTGTGCTGAAAATCAGCTCAGCTTTACTGCGACATGAATTTACACAACAGAGACCCAAAAGGTATTGTTAGCAGTTCTTTATTTCCAAAACATTTCAAAAAATGGGTTCTCTGACCAGACTCATCTCAACCAAGCAGGCAGCCAAGCACTGGTCTTCCTCTCCAGTTGATAGTGAGAGTTTCTTCACAGTGGATCTTCACTGGGTTAAATTACCCTGGCAGAAGCCTCACAGGGAGGCAGTGAAAGGTTATCAGATTCCTCACATCTGGGGTTCAATTTGGCACCTAAGTGAGCAGTTAAATTAAATGACCAGACCTTGTTAGGTAGCATGCTAGAGGCAATAGTCTTGTATTCGTTAGATGAAAACAGGAAAGCATACTACCTGTCCACGTGTAAAAGACAAAATACATTCATTGAAAGTTATTCTGACCGCACTAACAATAAGACCATATGTCATTTGTGAGATATGAAAATCCAGGAGACACTTTTCTGTAGTAAAAATAGAGGACTGAGAACTATTTTGTAGAGGAAGAAGAAGAATTTAACAATCAGGAAAAAAAAGTGCAGTGGTAAGACTGTAAGACCCCAAATCCACTTAAAGCCCACTGGCAGTAAAGGGATGAGAGGGTGAGTAATCAAAACATTTTTGATATTGATATAAAATGCAATTAAACATAATTATTTATAATAACAAAGAGAATAGCTGTGTTTCCCACATAAGCTAGGGGCAGGAAGAAACTGCAGTGCTAAAAGCACAAACAGACTTCAGAAAAAGGAAGTTCTACTATGCTGAAAATGGAGAAAAATATTGATTATTATTTGTCTTTATGACTTTTTTATTAGTGTTGAATGTTTTGTTAGTGTTGTTAATGTTTGATAGTGTTGATAGACTTGTTTGGGTGTGAGTGTTTTCAGCTGGTTGGTTTTACTTTTTGTTATAGGAGGAAGAAGAGGAGAGAAGGTGGAGGAGAGAGATAACAGAATATAGATCTCAATAGCCTAAAATCCTAAGGTACAAAGAAGGGAGACTAAATTCTGACCATATGCTGGAGATAGCACAACACCTTCCCATCTGCTCTTCCATGTCTGAATGAAGTAGAAATGTGTAATAAAGGAAACATCTGGATTAGAAAATATAATTCCCAAATTAGATCACCACAAATCAGTAGTTAATGAAACACTAGGCTCTCCTCAGCCTTGGAACAAATTATTCATTTCCAAATGAAATTCTGGGGTAATCTTTTTCTCATCTGAATGGAATGTTTTGCAACAATTTGTTTTATTTCCATTTATTCCCTTTTACTATCTAAATTTTTAGTCCAGATTAAACTAGCCCAGTAAATGAATTTCATAGTACACTTTAGTGAAGTTCGCTTGAACAATAATAGAGAATAAGAAAATTCCTGTCCTATTCTTTACCACTTGGAAACTTTGAAAAGAACAGCACACTGCTTTGCATGAAAGGGAGTATTTAGACTTAGGAAAAAATGTGTCAGACTAACCTTAATTCTCCCAGGTATTTCAAACAAGCACAGTATTTCAAACAACCTGATTAAACAGAAAGAGATTACTGGAGCATCAGTTAAAATAGATAAATAAATAAATAAATAAAAAGAATAACTGACTTAAATGCCATAGAACATATAAACTTAAAGTAAATAATTTTTTTCATTACAGTAGTCACATTGGAACAGACTGCCCAAGGAAGTGGTGGAGTCACCAGCCCTGGCAGTGTTCAAGAAACGTGTAGATGAGGTGCATAGAGACATAGTTGAGCAGGCATGGTGGTGATAGGTTTACAGTTGAACTCAATGATCCTGAAGGTCTTTTCCAAATATAATGATTCTGTAATTCTATGATTCTATGATTATATATTCCCCATACCAGATATATACTTTAGTGGCTGATGATTGTTGAGCTTTTAATTATTGTTGAGTAGAATTTAAAATATACTAAGAATAAAAAAAAGGTAGAATGCTAATAAATTTGCCATTAACAACAACGGGTCTCACTTTTGTGCATTCTTATAGAATGATAAATTGTTTTACCACAGAAACATTGCTATAGAAATGTTCGTCACCTCATCACATTGAATGGGTATACTTTTGCCTGACTTCAGAGAGTTGCAGAAGCCATATAAAAAACTATTCTAGTATTTATATAATCCAAAATACACCTTAAAAGGATTATGAACCACTCTCCCCTTTGCCTGTAAGGCTGGTGATCAGGGTTGCTCCAGGACCAAGGTATTCACTCTCTGCCCCTCTAGCCACATCAGTGAGTGACTGAGCAGAAATTTCAACCTTTAATGTCTAATTTTTTTCTTGATCGGGATCTCAGTTTATAAAAATAGTATTGAAAAAAAAAAAAAAAGATGGCAATCATAAGAGTTATCATGGGAGTGCATAACTGAGTATTTGGGGGCTGAAGGCTGCTAGAATCTTTACTGAGTTTGAGAAATAGTCTGTCACTGTAACTGAGAAGCTGTCACTTTAAAGACACAGAGGTAAGGCATTTTTTTTTTTTTTTTTTCCACTAAAACACATCTGTCATCTCAGATACTATTGGGATGAAGTAGTTGGTATTAGCCTCTGAAGAATTTCATATGTGAATTAATTAATGACACACTGAGGCCTTTTGTTTATTTGTTTCTTTTTTAAGAATTGGAAAAGAACTGTAAATTAAACTGAGGCTGGAATGCTAAGAGGCCTTGTAAAACTAGAGAGAAACATTAATGAGGTAGTTAATCAGGGAAAATACAAAAGGAGATGGCAAACTGCTTTAAAACAAACCATGAAATATTTTAAATAGGTCAGTAATTATGCAGCTGATGGTCTTATGGCTAGAACAGATAGAACTTATTTATGTTAAACTTCCAGCATACAATAATCTATTTTATAGAAATAACATCAAAGTTTGTCATATACTTCATCTTTTGAAATCTCATTTCTTGAAACCCATGACTAGTAACAATGTTTAGGCAGATGCTCTGTCTGTGCCTGTGATTTTCATATAAGAAGTAAGTAAACAGATACAAAACCACCGATATGTACAAATAGGTGCATACACCTTTCCTTCCATTGTGAGTCTTCTATGAATTTTGACCTTGTAAAATCAAGTTTATACTGAGACTTTTTGGAATAAATGAAACACAGCTGACAATGACTGTGATCTGTGGAATGAATTATTTCATAGTTAATGGTTATGACATTTTTTTCATCATATAGAGCACAATATTCATGTTTTATTGCATGTTTATATTATTCTTGTGTAATAGATAGAATGGCTTGATGAGAATTAACATTCATTCCATGAATTCATTTTTCTTTTTCTGATTGTTCTTTCTCTATCTTTACTCCATATCTCTCTCTCTCTCCTTTCCTCCTTGCCTCTATCCCTCTCTCCTTCTCCTGGCTTAGAAGATGAGCCATCTGATCACGAGACTTTTACTAGAGAAAAGTTCATTCTTTAAAGAAATTCAGAGGCAGTGAATGTTTAGTGGAGAAGGCAGCTGAACGACTGTTTCTTTTTGCTCTGAAAAGCCACTTTTGTATATTCTCATGCTGCTGCTCTTGGTGTTTCCAATCAAGATCAAGGAGTGTTTCCTACTGTTTTGGGCTTGTATTAATTATTCTGCACATCTGTTCCTCCTAAACAGAAAGCACAGATGTGAATGCTTGTGCAAAAGGCAAAAGTGGGGTGGTCTGCAAGTATTTTTGAGGTGTACTTGCCCTACTCATGCAGGTAAACTACTTCTGTTTTCCCCATAACTCTTCCTAAGCTAAAGGCAATAGGGCCCATGCTGGTCTGGTTGTCTTCCACTGTCTTGGAACGCTGACCTCTGGACTTCACATTTTTCTTATTACAACAGCATTCTCCAGTGGATAATAACACAGATCACTTTCACTGAACTGTTACAAGACCACTTTCTAATCTCAGCACTATAGTGAGCCATGCTGTATATGATAAAAGCCTTCTCATAGCATTGCAGTCAAGTCAGAATGACTTGGTACACAAAGGAAATGAACAGAAACATATGCCTTATGTAATGGTTTCAATTGTAATTAGTTTTCCATAGATTGGATTTCAGCCACAATTCCATCATTTTCTCCATTTTGTTGAATCCCTGTTGACATCTCAATAACTTTCTTCCATCATAGACAGACTGGTGCAGTGATATTATTAGTTTTCAAGGGAGCTGCTGCATAGAAAAATGTGTGTACAGTTGACCACAAAAACAAATAAAAGGAATTTTTCTTCAGAAAACAAAGATATGTCAAAATCAATTTGTGTGCTGCTGTATCAGCTAAACTCACCCAGAGGAGATTGAATGCTCAGAGCCAGTGGGGAACATTTTCCAGACCAGCAAGTGGCCCTGGAGCAGCATCACCCACCTGCAATGGGGGCAGCTGAATTTCAGTTCCCTCCTCTGCTTGATCTATACCAGAAACTTCTGTTTACCTGAGTTATAAGGCACTGATTACATGATCACAGAAATTTAAAGTATTTCTTGGGTAAATGGATATCTTCCCTCTTTTCTCTTTTCCTACTTTCCTCTTTTCCTCTTCCATCAATTTCTAAAGATTCCTTCTTTTCCCATGTGGCAGATGAATAAAATAGACAGACCATCAACACATCTTTTAATGCAAAAAATCAAACTGTAAAGAGATCTATTGGTCAGCTTTGAAAGTCTAAAGATGTTCCTGCCAAGCATTTGACATGAAAATCTGAAGAAAGAAGACTGATCTGAAACACTCAATATTCAACCCTTCTTTAATTTAAATTTCATTAATTCTGCCATAGAGGCCCCAGTCAGAGCTTTAATGATCTATGTCAGAAAGGCTGCTGGATCAATCTCATTCAAGCTTCTTTACACTGTGC
Source organism: Nothocercus julius (assembly GCA_013398735.1). Lineage (NCBI taxonomy): Eukaryota > Metazoa > Chordata > Aves > Tinamiformes > Tinamidae > Nothocercus > Nothocercus julius. The sequence continues at coordinate 6,621,150 of VZSV01000019.1, read as the reverse complement.
CCCACCAAAGGTTGAGCTGGCACCAAACCCAGCATGGTGGAGATCCTGCCGCAGCTCCAGGCACAACAGTGCTACACCAAACTGCACTGTACTCAAACTCATTTGCTGATAGACAGCATCATGTTATTGCAAAGTCATTTTCGGTACCTGAAATAGCTTGAGCACCTTTTAGAATACTTTCCATTGTGGAAATGAGCCATGATCCAAGAGCTTTATTAACTTTGTTTTCATTAAAAAAGAAGAAACATTGAGACTTCGAAGCCATAATGCCATATGGCCCACAAAGAGAGGTGAAAAAATCTGTTAACCATGTTACTGTTTCCTTGATATAAAATAAATTGTAAAGAGCATTAGGAATAGACCATCTACATACAAAAATGATGAGCATTTACAGATCAACCAGATACTGCAGTCTGACTGTGCTATAGTTTATAGGGGAGGAGCTACTCCTGTCATCTCTCAATTAGTACAATATTTCAATCAACTTTCAGTACTTTGATGTTTGATGTGTAAAATATGTTTCAAAGTGTTTCGCGTTTTCACACCAGCTGCTTCTCAGAAATCTATTTTATTTGGCGATATTCTTGCTTTTTGAGAGCATTGGACAGTATCAGTTTGGCACAATGAAGGGGATGTTATTTTTGGCACAGCTCCTGTTACCAACAACAGGATGAGACACAGCTATGCAGCCAAAGCCATTAAACAAATCAGTTCCGCTTACGTTTGAATACCAGGCTTTTGTTTAGGATGTTTTCTTACTATTTTCAGTAGTGGAAAAAGCCACCATGTTCTTTTTCAAAGACAAACACTTCACAGGTTAGTCCTACCTACAGTAGGACTGCTGACTGTCATAGCTTATAAGATACTATATCGTATATATGCATAGTATATACTATACTATGCAAGATTTCAAGGCTAATAAAAAGTCCTGGACTTTAAAATGATGGAAAATGGCTTGGGTATATGGCATGTTCAGAACGAGCTGGCAGGCTCCTCTTATTACTTCCACGCTTGTTGCCCTTCCTGTCAGTGTTTCCAGAGCCCACTTTGGAAACAGCATAAAAAACAGGTTTTCTTTTCAGATGATCTCTGCCACTTGGTTCAGTCGCAACAAAGCCGTGATAATTCACCAAAGGAGAGGCAGCACCAGGGAAAACGCATTTCCCCCCCTGTCAGATCACAGAGGGCTTTCCTGTGCCTCTGAGTGGGCTTTCTGTAAGTGCTTCAGAAGTGATGAGGGGAGCAAACTGTGTGACAGCATCTGAGTCATGAGACCTGACCAGCCTGGACTGCTCTAATAGCAATCTCACTTCCAGAAGGAAATTTCAGAATTAATTCTTTATGTAGTCTTGCTATGCAAACATCAGGACAGAGATTACATGTTTATTTTTTTCTTTATGATTTCATTAAATTTGAGTTGTGAGTAAAATATAAAGGGCATCACTGTAGCTGGAGAAATATTTTACTTTGTGCTCTGGAGTGCTTGTTCATTTCCTTTCAGTTAGGTATACAAATTCAAAACACATGTTGCAAAGGCAAAGTAGGTAACTGAGAGATCATTTCATGCTTTTCAACATGAGTACTGCTAACTGAATTGTGTTGTTTGCTTAAGGTACTACTTGAACTGCTTATATTAACTGATTTATGACCAATAAAACCCTGTTTGCTTGCATATGAGAGTCATATAATGAAGAAAAAGGTTTTTTTTTTTTTTTTTTTTCCCACCAGTAACCTCTGAGATGTTCCAAAGAAATAAATCTATAAACATAAATATGGTGTCTTATGGTTAAAAGAAAATCTTCAAAGGCAGAGGCATAACTAATACAGGGTATTGGTTCCCACCATGCCAAGAATGAGTATGTTTATTTCTATCCTCCTCCTTGTTTTCTACTCAGATCTTTTTATTCCATTTTAATATTTTCTTTTTATATATGTTTTCTAAGTCCTGTCTCTAAATATGATTTATCACACTTGTCATCTGCATATAAACAAGAGATTCATCCAAGGGTCTTCCCAAGTTTTGGAGAAGAGTTACCTGATTTTTTGGAACTCATTAGTTCAAGACTAGGCATGTTAAATAGATTGCTTATTGATAGCAAAACTTTGCAAGTAGGTATAATTAATAAATTATTATATATGTTTTCTTTCTACTTTCTTTTAAAATAAATGGCTGGAGGTCACTATTATCTTTGTGACTGAAATATGTGTTGAAGATTTGGAAGGCCATAGATCAAAACTAGCAAGAACTCTTTAAGCTTAGGAGAGAGGTCAGGATGTGCTGGTTGAAACTATGTCTAGTCAGTGTGTCTTTAGTACCTTCTAAAGTTAACTGTCCTGCAAATCTTACATGAGTGAGTTATCTCACTGAATGAAGTTGGGATAAACTTTGCAGAATCAGAATTTGTATGTGTAAGGCATGTCTTGCCAGGTTGTCAAATATATGCCCTTCAGACCAAACACACATATACTTTTTACATTCTCGTACTGCCTATTGCTTTCAGAGAGTTGCTTTGCATCAGTTCAAGCCAACTTTTGATCATGTTTACAGTGTTTTGTTATCAGAAACCCTGCGTTAATTTATTCTGTGTTTGCAGAATGTGGATTGCTAGTTTTCTAACAGGGACCATATTTTCTAACATTTTGAGAGTTTCTTGTAAGGATGATTGTCCTGTCTACATCTATAAGCGGACTTTGAAATAGAGCAACTGGGAAATATGAAAGATCACAAAATATGCCAAGGAACTTTATGTTTTTATTTTTCGAACTTTGGAGGGCTTCCATGTCATTTCATTTCTCTGTGGTACATAGTAAGTTTAACATAGTCTTCTGTTATAGACGAACGAATCAACAAAAATTTCAATAGCTTCTTAATACTTGATTTGGATGAAGAGATCATTGCTGCTTTTAAATTAAAGTAGCTGGGGGTTTGCATTTTTTTTTTAATATGAACATTTATCTTGGATATCCCAATATAAAAAAAATAAAAATATACCTGCATTTTACTGAGCAGAGTGGAGAGTGTCTTTGGCCTCTACATATATAAAGACTTCAGTCTGAACTTTTGACCATGTTTAATTTACTTTAAACAAGTATAATTTTAACGTAGAAGTCAATGTCAAGAGACAATAGTAAGTGTATTCATCTTACATGGAAAACAGTTTTCCAGGCCTTACCAAAATACCTCACTTTTGGTCAAAATAGATATTGGGAAGCAAAGCTTAGGGAGAGAAACCTTGGCTTCTCATTTAAAATGTTGTCTACCTAACTGCACAAACATAATTAAGGTGCCCACAAAGAGGGAAGTGCAAATAATATTTCCTATTATGAACTTACTAAAAAGGTATTTGCTACATTTCCAGTATGATTCAGTCCTTGGGGCGCTTTAGTTGTTCGTTTTTAAAACAGATGTTCTGTAAAAAGCTACATTTATCTTTTTGGATTATTTAGCTTTTTCTGGAGTAGGGAGATATGATAACTTCACTACTAGCACCCTGGAGTCTCTAAGGAATTTTAAATTTAACACATACCTCTGCTAATGTCAAATAAATATTTCAATTACTTAATTGCTTAAATGTGGCCCATGAATCTGCACAGAATGAATATTTTCATTTCTCAAAATGCCATGGAACATGTTAAGATTCCCAAGCGTGAACATTGTAATCAAATCTACTTGAGAGCTTATTAAAATGTTATTAAAATGTCTCCTATGATTGATCAATGTTCGCACCCTTATAACTGAGTCATATATAAGTAAATTACTTATTTTCTTTTTCAACAAGTATACAAACAAGTATTTCCAGTACCAAATATTGTTCAGTCTAAAAAAACCTATATTTAAAAAAAAGTAAATCACAAGTGCAGAGTACAATTACTAATTCTTGAAGATAAATTATTTCCATATCACATAATTCAATTGCATAATATGGTTTCAAGGCTCCGTAGAGACCTGCAATAGTCAGAACTAAACAGAGGTATCAAAACAATTCAAATTTGACAGGTTGGTCACACCTGACACATTTAGGTTTTCCACAAAAGCTGAACTGCAAGGGTATCTTGACCTAGAAGTTGTTCTGTAATCCACTTGATTTGTTTTCTATAAATTAAATTCATTTAAAGAATATATTAAGAAGTTATTCTGAGAGATGGAAAAGATTGCTCACATAACTTTCCTTCAGGACAGTCTGCATTCAATTAAATGGGAAAACTTAGAAGAAGTAAGGCAGAAATTAATATGTCACTGTACAATTTCATTGTCAGGCGGATTGTGTACCAACATTCAAAATTTTAGGGATAAATGTGGCTCTGTTCTGTAATTTATGTAAAGACTGTGTTATTCTGGTGAGTAGGCGATTTCCTGTACAGCTTATATTGCAGTAAATAATAGAGGCTGTTAGGAAAAGCACAGGAAAGAAGGGTCATTCTCTTCCTTTCCTGTGTATTTTCTAGCAGGCCTTACATTGCATCCCAAGATGAGGAAAAGACAGTTACTGGGGGGAACTTGAAGTTCAGTAGAAAATCCAGAGAGACCCATGCCTTAATGTTACTTTCCACTGAGCCTACCAAACATAGCTAAAAACGTAAGGACTGGGAAGAGTAAGAACACAGGTCAGATAAGAGGTCTCTCTCTCTCTTTCAGGGAGGAAGCCTGTCAGACTGGTCTGTAATGACGCGTGATGGGGCCGTCTAAAGAATTTGGGCTTACCCTCCTCACGCAAAGCATGGGCAGACAGAGCTGTGAAACGTATGTGTACAAATTGTTCGAAAAGCCTTGCGTTTTGCCATGTTTTGTTTTAATGAATAAACCTAAGATGCACAGAAAATAGGAATAGGACAAAACTCAAGAGATCATTTATTATATGCCTTGCCTGAAAGAAGGGTCATCTGTAGATAACATCATTCTCACCAGAGCCTGTCAAATCTGTTTGTTCATATATATCTCTACCAGGAAAGACTTTATAAGCTCACCAGGTAAATTATTCCACAGCATTATCACTGTGAAGGCTTTTCCTCTTGACTGATCTAGTCTCACTTGCTGCAAGACAGACGCCTTATTTCTTACAGGTAGCAGGTATAAAGGTGTCAGGGGAGAGGGTGGTCTTTTCTATTTTCTTTATATATTGACAACTGCTATCATGTTCCTCTCTTTTTTTTTTTTTTTTTTTTTTTTTTTTTTTTGTTCTCAGGTAAGCAGCCCCTGTTCGGTGGTCCTCCTGAAGCCCTTCTTTTTCCAAATTCTGATCTTTGCCACTGTTCTCTGGTCTGTGTCCAACAATTCACATCCCTTATTAATTACAATACCCCAAAACACACATAGTGCTCCAGCTGAGACTTCAAGAGCTTCACGTAGACTAGAAGGACCACTTAATGGATTGTGCAGACAATATGCCTCCTAGCATGCCTTTTTTTTTTCCACATTGTTGGCTTGCATTCAGCTTGTGCTCCACAATAAGCCCAGATCCTTTTTTCTACATAGCTGCTGCTCAGCTAGCCCTTCCCCATCCTCATTTGTAGAGACGGCTGTTCCTAATAAGTACTTCGGCTGAAGAAGGCGGCCACCAGCTCCCAAGAGAAACTTAGGGACTGCTGTGCAAACCAAGATGCACAACAGAAAACCAAGCCTGACTCAAACATTGAGAAACTCCTCCTGTTCTGTACTAAGGCACGAGAGCCAGGGTCTCGAAGGATGATCCTGCAGACAAGAGAGGGGGCCCAGTGCAGACACCCTGGAACCACAGCAGGGCTGTAAATGACTGATGAATTCACAATAGTGAAAGATGCATGGAATTGTTCTCAGTACTGGAAAATTTTATATAATACAGTAGCATGTCAGGATAGACATGCTACAGGATAGGCCCACAGAGATGTGGGCCTCTTGGAAAAGAGATGTAATTCTCCCTTCTCTGGAGGTGCTGTTTTGTCCAAATTTCATTTTCGTTTCACTTACTGGTGGCAGATTTACCAGAAAAGGCTAAGGGAGCTGCACCCCTCCTTTTCAAACACACACACACAGAGTGGCACAGAGCTGGCACAGGACATACTGCAAGTCAAGAAAGACAAACTCTATTTGCAGTTGCTTCCTATCAGCCTGTGGCCTGTCATCAGTCTTTGCCTTCCATTAGTTCCTGTGGCTGAAGTTATTGTTTGCTAAATGTGATTCTGACAATCTTCCCTTCACACATAATTAAAAAGATATTTCATGCATCGTGTCAGCTTTTCTAATGATAAGCATGGAAAAGGGAGGACTGCACCTCGAACAAGAGATGCAGTATCTGTTACCACCATTTAAATTTCATTTCCCTACACTTTTTTTTCCTCCCTGCATCCGGTTATAGTAGTTTCATACTGAAGCTTGGTTCTCTCTCGAGCGGATAGGCACAGGTGAACTTACATGTTACTGAAGAACAGATACAATATATAACGTATGTATAACAGCATTTTTAAAAACTGAATTAAAGGAGTCATGGAGAAACAATTGCCTCCAAATAGTGAAGGCTGCAACTGGTAATGGAAGAATTACTGTCATGCATTTAAGAGAAAGTGCTGAAGTGATGAAGAGTTTTATAATCTGTTTTATAAAGTATTTGAGAATACCCTTATAACATAAATCTGGCCAGAATAATTACTAGATTCCTTAGTTCTTCACAGCAAGTTAAAATAAAATCTACCATTTTGACTGTATGAAGACAGAGAGTCATGATTTCTACCCCTTCAGAAAGAATGAACTCATTCTTTTCCTGCTCATTCCATCATTCTGCCTCCTCTAAGAAGCTGGGGGGGCAACTAAAATGCAAGTATTTTCTCTTTGCTTTTCTTTTTCTTGGACTTTGAAACTTCTTGGCCCTTTCTGTCCTGCTTTAAATTTGTAATGACCCTCTGCTAGAGAATGGGTCAGTAATTGGCCCAAGTTCTTTTCTCTGACTTAATCTTCCTGACAGGCACCAGTCCAGTGCCTCATGAAGTTCCTCATTAAGTACATCTGCTCTGCTTTGGTCAGGAGGACGTCATCATGTTGATGAAGTAGCCCAGAGGAGCTGCTCAGGCATGTCTTTATTACTTACAGCAACATACCATAGCTGCTAATTTTGGCAGCAAGGGGTGGCAGGTTTTCTAGAGCTCCACACTCACTGAGCAGGTTCTAACAGCTCCATGAGCTTTTCAGCCTTCTCCCTGCACATAACAGTGGTGATAAGCAGGCTGATCCATGGCTATGAGGCATGTGGGCACATAATCTGCTTTTATTACTCTGTTGATGGTGAGTCTCTAAAAGGCTACTCTTTCAGTGTGTATCCTACAAGACTTTGTAGAACAGCTCTGACTGCCAAATGCATGGACAGACTTTTTCACCTGATGCTTGGGACTGCTCTTTTACAGAGGAGCCCCTGTGCCTGCAATTATTTCGAAAGATCTGGGCAGCCAGCACCTGCCATATAACACTGTCCGGGAAATTCTCAGTGGCTGCAGAAATACTGCATCAGACGTGTCCTCTCGGGCCTGGCAGAAAGTTGTGGCACACCCAGGGCAACTTACACAGTATCAGGGGGTGGAGTGGTCATGTTGCTTTTTCCTTCAGCTAGTTGCTCTAGTGAACATGAAGGAAAGAAATCTTGTAGTTTTGATCTTTCTCACCCCTCTGGGGAGGGCCAAAGGTGCAGGTGCAGTTTTTACTTTTCCAGTGCATAGTTATACCGCTTTCTGAAAAGCAAGCATCATGTTTCAAAGCCTCTTTTTTAAATATTGTATTGGAAAGCTACAGAGGGTACAGAATCTCAAAGGGATTATAGCAGTTATTTTACTTGTGGAGATGATATAAATTCCCTTTTTTTTGATTTTCCAGCATCTTTGCAGATCTACTGTGGGTGGGCTGCAATGTATCTAAATGAGACTCAAGGACTAAGCTTCAGTGCCTGGGAATGTGGAAAAAGTATTTAATTGTGGTCATAGATCTAATGCAAGACAAAAAAATGTCATTGATGTCAAGCTGGTAAAATGCTTGTAAGTTAACCTTCTCATCAGGGAACAAGGAGTTCCACAAAACAAATAAATTTATAATCCTAAGGGAATAAACAGGATTTGTCCAAAGCTGTTACACCATTAGGTCAGCTCTTCTGCACAACTGTCCTCCTCTATCCTTCCAGGTTAACACCACTTGAACTCTGCCTCCATTTTTAAAAGCCCATAATAACAGCTTGGTATGTTGTTTACTTTTTAATACACCTAGATGAAGCAATACTTAATTGAGAGTAAGACATTTCCGAATAAAATCCCTGCAAAATAACTAAGGCCAAGGACGCAGCAAACAATGTCAGGCAAAAGCAGGTCCTCCTTTTCCACGGCAAAAACTCTCTTCACCTTGCCTGAATTCTGGAAGAAACAGTTTCTTTCTTTTTCTAGATTTCCCGCCTACCAGGATTCCCTGCTAGGGAGACCTACTGAGTAATGAAACCACTTCAAAAATGAATGCGTTTACTGAAAAGAAACTAGCCAAGAAATCCTGGGAGGAACTGTAGGAGGGCCTCTGCACTGGCTCTGCCCTTCACAATAGGGGAGCTAGAAAAGCTTTTCATTCTGCTAATGAAACCACAGGTCTTCTCATACTGGTCACCTAATGAAAAAGGCCCCAGCAACCTNCTAAAGAAGGTAGAACTTTTAAAGCATGGCTGAACTGAGCATCCCTTGACCAAGAAACAAACAGAGGATTTCACAGAATCCCAAAATGGCTGAGGTTGGCAGGGACCTCTAGAGACCATCTGGTCCAACGCCCCTGCTCCAGCAGGGACACCTGGAGCACGGGGCACAGGGTGGCAGCCAGGCGGGTTTGGAAGATCTCCGGAGAAAGAGACTCCACCACCAATCTGGGCAGCCTGTGCCAGGGCTCTGTCACCCTCAATATAAGTTCTTCCTCACAGGGAGATGGAACTTCCTGTGTTTTAATTCATACCCATAAAGACTTACAGATTTACCTGTAGACCCACATTATCTACATAATACTGAGATATTTCCAACAAACACATAAGCAGCAGTTTGCAAAACTTTCCTCTAGGGAGCAAGTCATTTTAGCACTAGTTTCCAGAAAATTAGCTGATGTGTCTGAGAAAATGTATATGCATCTCCTGCACTAACTGCTAACCTCAAGATCCCACCCTAAAAAGAACCTTGTTTTTGTATTTAAAAATTAAACAGAAACGACTAACCATCAGTAAAGTGAAGATGGCTGATCTTGTTCAAGTAAACAGGGAATGCTGATAACCTGGAAGACTATATTTCTTTTTCTGGCATAAGTTTCTTCCCCAATTACTGTTATTACTCCAGACAGTAATTAAAGCCCCATTATTTGTAAGTAAAACACACTCAACAAAAAAATGATTCATGCCTCAAAGCACCTATGTTTATGATGACAACAATGTTCTTGTGGTTAATAATGAATATTTCACTTTCCCCCACACAAAAGCTAGAGACAATACCACCTACCTCCTAGAACGTATTTTGAGGTTTGGAAGTGTAATTCGTTCTGAAATGTTTGGCAAGTGCTTGTTTTTTCTAAGACATAGGGTAGTAGAGAAGCATAAAGTGATATGTAGACTTTTCCTCCAGAGCAAAATAAACATTGCAAAGAAATTATGTAGCACACTTAGCTGTTGCAAAATAAGCAATTGTTATATTTCAGATTTTTCCAGATATTGAACAATATTTTGTTCTTTAAATGACCCTAGGGTGTTATGGTTACTGAGACCACATTCCTTCACAAGTCATCACTGTGATTTTTTTATTAATAATTATAATACACTGTTCCATAAGTTACAGTAACACTGGAAATCTGTGTCTTGCACACCGTCACTGTTAGATCATCAGTTTGACAGTGAAATACCTAAAATCCCAATCCAACTCAGAAATGGTCTTTCAGCAGACATTAAAATTGCTTGGTCTTTAACCATGTCTCTCCAGCTTATCAACAGCCAAATTTTCACAGCAGATGTGTCTGCTATTTAAGACTTCTGTTTGCCAAAGTGTTCTTCTGGCTGGGATCAACCCCTTGGGTGCTGTGCTGGAAAAAATGCCAGAAAGAGGGGGATTTATACAACATTTGGATCTTTCTCACATCTTGCTCAGATTTCCTTTTTAGCTGGATCTTCTCTTCTGGATAAAGTCAAGGAAATGACAATGCAGTCAAACAATTATATAACAAGATATTCACGCAATGCATTTACATAACATAAGAAGTACAAAATTTCAAACATTTTAAAAGAAATTATGTTGGGGAGAAATTTGGGAGCAGACAGATTCTCCTTCATGTTGTTGTCAGCCACTGAACGTAGCAATACAGAAAGCAGCTTTTGTACAGTACATTTGATTTTTCTTTTTTAATTGGATACTACTGCAAGACCTTCTATATTCTGTGCTAATGTTCCTTCCAAAATATTTCCACATCAATATCCTCTGCATGGTAGCAAAGTGGTTGCAGACCTATGCAAAAGAAAAAGTGATTTGTAGTATATTGCATGGTTAAATCAAAGCTTATTGATGTCAATGAGATTCTTTGCTTTGGCTTCTGTTGGTTTAGGGATCAGACTCAAAAGTAGTGCTTGTGAATGTAAAATGTATATTTTAACTAGGAAAGGATGAACTACAAGCAAAATATTTATTCAAAAGAGACAGAGAGGGGAGAACAAGACAAAGATTATTCTTGTCTCCATCCTACATACTGTAGAGGAATATTTCCTTTCTCAGTGTTGGTTTATAAATAACTTCATTGCCAATCCGAAAATTGTACAAAAAAAAAAAAAAAGGCATTTGAAAGAAGCAAAGATAAAAACATGAAGAAATCTTCTAAGGCAATAAGCACAGTGAAGTCTTAAACACATGGTACTCTGGTTTTAGGATTTCAGTCCTACGTGCTGTCACTCCCTTTTTGATAATTCCCTTGAAACTAGTAATTTTGGACACATGAAAGCACTTTAGATCCTGGATGTATTTGCAACCTGAATTTCCATTGCTTACTTAATTTATCTCAACATTCTTTACTGAAAACAAAAAATAACTGGATCCCACTATCTGTTCCGCTCATCTCAATGATTCTGTTCTTTCTTTGCTTTATCTGGCCCTATTTCCTGAGACCTGTTTCACATTAAACAAAAAAACTCCTGCCTTTGGAATAGCTTTTGGAGGGCTTAAAAATTCATTCCAGCAAAGAATCATTCAAAAGCAGATCCTTATGTGTTAATAGACTCCTTTCTCCTCTTAAAAAAACAGTGGACCATAGTATTGTCTTTTCAGATGAGACCAGTAATACAGAATTTTGTCTGTAATACAGAATTTTGTACATTGGATAAAAATATAATGAGCAGTCAGCAATGCATAAATCCATAGAGAATTTTCCCTCAGCCCCTGAAGAGTTGACTAAAATTAAAGCTTGATGATTTTATGTTTTTAAGCCAGCATTGTGGCCCAGAGTTCTGTGGACTGATTATATATTTTGATTTTAAATTGTTTAGTTCTCAGATTCACTGGAAGTCCCTGATTGTTGTAATACAAGAAAGGACAAAGATACTCCTCACCTCTTCCAGGATGTTTAGTGTGTTTTTCTTTAGTCTCATTTTAGCTATCTATGCTAAACATCTTAGCTGATGAACTGTGAGCTAGATGAATAGATAGCTAGGTGGATCGAAAACTGGCTGAATGGTAGAGCTCAGACAGCTCAGAGAGGTGTGATGCAGTCTAGTCGGAGGCCAGTAGATAGTGGTGTCCCTCAGGAACACCCTGTATTGTACCCTCAGGGACAATTTATGTCCTAGTTGATGTGGTAGAGTGCATCCTCAGCAAGTTTTCTATGCTATAAAACTGGACTGGAAGGAGTGGCTGATACCCCAGGGGGCTGTGTTGCCATTCAGAGGGACCTCAACAGGCTGGAGAAATGGGAGGAGAGGAATCTTACGAAGTTCAGCAAAGGCAAGTGCCAAGTCCAGCACTTAGTGAAGAACAGTCCCATGCATCAGCACAAGTGCAGGCTTTGCAGAGAAGGACCTTGAGCTCCTGGCAGACCACAAGTGACCATAAGACGGCAATATGACCTTGTTGCCAAGAAGGCCAGTGGTACCCTGGAGTGCATTAAGAAGAGCATTGCCTGTATGCCAAGGGAGGTGATCCTCTGCTCCATTCAGCTCCATACAAGAGAGACATGGAGCTACTGGAGCGAGTCTAGCAAAGGGCCATGAAGATGATCGAGTGGCTGAAGCATCTCTCTTATGAAGAAAGGCTGACAGAGCTGGTACTGTTCAGCCTGCAGAAAAGAAGAGTGACGGAAGACCATATCAATGTGCTTAATTATCTAAAAGTAGGATGAAAAGAGACTGGGGACAGACTTTCTTCAGTAGCTCTCGGTGACAGGATGAGAATCAATGGGCACAAACTGAAACACAGTAAGTTCAGGAAAAACTTCTTTACTGTGAGGGTGACTGAGCACTCACACAGATTTCCCAGAGGAGTTGTGGAGTCTCCTTCCTTGGAGATATTTAACAGCCATCTAGACAGAGTTCTAGGATGATCTCCAGAGTTGCCTTCCAGCCTCAACTTTTCTCTAAATCTTTGAACAGGAAATAGATCCAATCTATTTGATATTTCTTTGTGAAGAAAGCAGTTTAGACTTTTACAGAAACTGTCACACACTTTTGGATTTATGCTGATACTTTTTAAAAATGTCATGACTAGAAATGAGAATATTCCAGATAGGAAAATATAATTTATTTTATACAATGGCATTGTAATTTCTTCCATTACACAATCTCATATTTTTCTTAGCAGGTTTGTCTGCCCTTTTGCCCTATTTTTACCATTAGGCATGCATTAGTGTCAGTCAGCCCAAACATTCCCACAGGTTTCAAAGGTCTTCAGCCATCTCTAGTCTTTCCTGATTGTGAATAATATATGTAACAACTTCACTCTTCCATGAACTTTACCAGTTTACCATGAAAAGCAAAAAAAAAACCAAAAAAGTAAAATCAACTGTAGGATTCTTAAGACATTGTATTCTTCATTATTTTGTAGCCCTTTCCTCATAAGAAAAATACTGTTTAAATTATGCCGTATTTCTTCAAATTTTCTAATATTTTGTTTCAAAGACATGGTCTTTGGCAAAATGAAGACTATAACTCCTGCATGTGATTTAAGGGATAAACAAAAGTGAAAAAATGAGATAGATGTGACAGAACAAACAAACAAACAAACAACTAATGTCAAATTAGTGTCAAAGCCTCTCTGTGCTACTTGCGCCTTCCCTTCCAATGAGACTACATTTAATAGTGGGATGGTGGGCTCTCTCAATCAGTCTAGCTCAGTAACTCTTCATTTTTGAGCAATGCTTCCTCTTCCTGCCTATAGCAATGCAATGGAAAATACATAAATCATACAGAGAAGGAAACTTTGTATTTTTTTAGTAATTGTAGCCTGAAGTGGACAAGAAATCCCTGTTCAGGATGTCTCTCATGGCAGCCCCTGCTAAAGGCTTCTCTCAGGGGTAACCTAGAACTACCTTGAGTGTGCTTATTTACAAACAAAATATCTGCCTTTTCTTTAAACATGGTATTTGCTCAGGTTTAAAAGTTGTAATGTATATCTTCCTAAATTCAGTAATGTCATTGTTCAACTGATTTATTCAGTATTATTTATTCAGGATTTATTCAGGATTATTTATACTTCAAGAGTTGTTGCAGGTAAGTTTATCTGTTTACCATCTGATTTACTCAAATTCTTAGTATACAATGAAAGCCAAACCAACATTAAGTACATAAGATGTACATAGAATGTAACTATATAAAACACAATGAGTAATACCACTATATGACAAGCTGAAACCTTTTTCTAACCCTAATCCAAGCCAGGAAGAATACACCAATCTCAAGACAACCTTTGACATTGTCATGTTTTATGACTATGCAGTGGGATATTTTTGATATATATTTCACATGTACCCACAAAGAATTTATATATCTGTCTTTATTATTTAGCTTACAGTGTTAGCATAAAGCATAAATATGTGTATGTATCCATCCAGAAAATAACAAACACTTATTAAATGTATCCAAAGTTAAGGTAGGGTCTGTGGGTCACCAGAAAGCACGTTATCAAGAATGAAAATGAAGCACCATGATAAATTATCTAGAAAGGCAATATTCAGTATCTATAAAAACTGCATCCAGCTTTCAGTAGTGAATTAAGAAGATTAATTTCATTCACACACATTCAGAATAAAAGTAGTCTTGACATCTTTCAGGCTTTTATTTTAGTATGATCTATATTTAAAGGCAAGACAAAAAACAAAAATTTGATGAGGTCTAAGTTGAAACATACTTTAATTTTCTGAAATGAATTTTTATTATGAAATGGCCACATAATTGTTTTCAGATTTTTTTTTTTTTTGTAGATCCATTTCTTGTTTTGTTATAAGATAGAAGCTGATCTCATTTTCCATGCTTGGGCTGTGAAAATGCTCATATTAAACTGCAGTCAACTTGCATATCAATCTAAATTTTAAACAATCATTCGATTATGCACTGGCCTACTCGATTTCACCACAATTTGCTTGCTTTCTTGGCAGACGCTGCCAGGACAAATTGAAATAACAGAAAAGGAGATTGTTTTTGCAATATTGCCTTTACAATCAAAATTATTACAGTCAGTAATAGAGATTATAATAACACAAATTGCTATGTTTGGCTTTATAGTAGAAAGGTCATATCATGGAATGCTGAAAGTTTTTCTTTTGAAGAAAATCTCACTCTTCAGAAATAAAATCAGTAATATCTGTAACTTTCTTTCTGATCTTTCATGGTTCCCATCATCCAAGAGTTAATATGGTGTCTGCCATTTCACTTTATAAGAAGCACCTAAACATGTCAAATGTTGTAGTTCTTCTGCATGAAAATTAAGTGAAAATATATATATATATATATATTTTATTTCCAAGCTCTCATGCTAAGATATGGTAAGGAATATGGTGAATTTTTTGTTGGTCAAAAATTTTATCCAAGATTAATTAGTTCTGTGTAAAGATTTCACTATCACAAAACGAAATCATACGCTTCATAGTTCTGTGGGTAATGCAATGAAGTTCTTCTTATGGTTTACATTTATGCAGCAGATTGAATTATAGCACAGATTTTTCCAGCTTTAACATTCACTGTTACATTTGTCTCTTCCAAAAGTGAATTCCACAGCTGTCAAGAAAATGCTGTGCTTTCAGCAAAGACCTGACTTTCAGAGGTAATAGATCCAGCGAAACACGTAATTCAGTTCCACACAGCACCGCATAGTGCTGGGTATGCGTTTTAGTAATGTTGAACTCCCATTCCAAGGAATGTCTGTCGAAAGTCATTGTGTTGGGAGCATACCTGGAGACACACACATTTCTTGTCACTTCAGACCACTGGGTCCCATGTGCTAAACACAAGACTTACTCTATTGCCTCCCACCCCAAATCCTTGCTCTATCCATATCTCCCCATTTGTGGGGAGGTGCCACTGCCATTCTCTTCCTCTTCCTCATGCTGGGACACAGACTGTTGCCACTCGGTGGCTTGACCCACAGCTGTCATGTCAGCTAATGCATTCAAGGACACCCATCACCACCCCCACGTGTCCATCTGGCCCCATACCTTTGTCACTCTCCCCAAAATATTTGTTTCATATGGTAGCTTTTAAGTGGCTTGAGATATCTGCAGTTTTTCAGTATACGCTCAAAATTGAATGTATTAAGAGTTTAAATATATAAACAGTGGAACAAAATGAGAGGAGGCCAGCAGTCCACTGCATTTCTAATGTATGCACTGCTATTTTTAGCAAGATCAAAATATATGCTCTTCAGGTTAGCAACAAACATTAGTACTTGTTAAGGGGAATAAAAGCATTGGAATTCTGCTGTGTTTTTTTTTGGCTGGCTCTCTGCAATGTAGTGAGTGATGGAAAATCATAGCAAGCCAATGGCACAGTAACAATTTCCTCTACAGCAATGGGCTTCTACTTGACATTCTGATTTAAAAA
This sequence comes from Nothocercus julius, assembly GCA_013398735.1. Classification (NCBI taxonomy): domain Eukaryota; kingdom Metazoa; phylum Chordata; class Aves; order Tinamiformes; family Tinamidae; genus Nothocercus; species Nothocercus julius. The sequence continues at coordinate 6,605,122 of VZSV01000019.1, read as the reverse complement.
CAGTAATATTTTGTAACCAAAACATTGTCTGAAGAGCAAAAACTTCTGTGTAGATATAGAAGAAACTGAAACTTACTTTGGTTTTTACTTCTGTGAAACATTCCTCAAAAAAGAAAAAAAAAAGTAGGAAAAGTAAAATAATGGCAAGAGAGAAACCATGTGCAAGATTCTGAAGAGTAGTTTTATGTTAACATAATGTTAACAACTGAACAGAGAAGCACCAGAATCAAAAAGTTGGATCTTAGCTAGTAAAAACATAAGTCCAGTTCAAAATCAGTTCCATTTAAATACAACCATAGTGAGACTGGAATAATGCAAACTCCTTAATTCTCCAGTTCTCTCACAGCACCCTTTGATTTTTCTTCCTCATATTTGGATTAAAATAATTGGTATAAAAATAAAAATAAAATTGGATTAAAATATTTGGTATAAAAAATAGGCTAAGATTTTCGCTGCTTTTACAGAGAGTTTGCTATGTTAAAAAACAAAATAAAACATGATTATAGAGACAGAAAAGGGGACAGACGTGCAGCAAGACAAGAGAGGCAATCAAAAAGGAAAAAATAGAGCAGGAAATATGTCTAAGAATTGCTCATCAGGTAAAATTAAGAAGTGATAAGGGTATGACCAACTATAACAGAAAAAAAAATAATGCTACTGTGAGTGAAGAACGTGAACTAAAAAAAAAAAAAAAAAAAAAAGCCAACAAAAACCTAGCTGTAAAGAGGAGAATCTAATGGACACCACTGAAACTGAGAGACAAAATAGACCCTGAAATTACCTTTCTGTACTACAGATTGCTTGTTCTAATAAATGGATAAATTTGCCAAGATATTGAATTCCACATTGAAATAATCAGTGAAAAGCTGCATGTGATCAAATGCATAGAAAATGTAATAACAAAAAATTGCAGAGAAAATATTCAGTCTAGACTTTACTGTCCTGTAAATCAAACTACTAAATAATTAAACACCCAAGAACAGCATGGATTTATAAATAATAAATCTCTAAAAATATACCTTCTACCTTACAATGGCAGATTAAAATCTCTATGAGTTATAAAAGGAAGGTATTTCTGGGCACACAAATATGAATCCAGTAGAAATAACTCCCAAAAGTTAAACAAGCAAACAGAAAAATAGCTGTTTTGTTGGCCTGCATGAAAATTTGAGTGGGATTTTTTTATAAGGGTAACCTTGGCCCTACACATCTAATTCTGCATAACATCAGCCTCCTGTGTTTGACTCTTTTATTAGATTTGGCGATTTTGCCCAACCCTCAACAACATCCAGACATTTCTGTACAGTATATTTTAATTTTTGCCCTTTTTTTTAAAGCAAATTTCAAGGTGTTTATTATCATTTCCTCTTGCGGCTCTAGGCTCCTACACGGATACACCACTGATGAGTGAAATCAAAACACAATAATATTTTGTGACTTGCATTGAATCTCATATTGAGGACATAATAAGAAACTCTTTTTCCAACACAAGCCATTGCATCTCCTGTGTGCATGTTCCTACTTCTAAACTGATCAACAGCACGTATAGCACATCGCAGAGTCTGAGAGCTTTTCAGTCTGAGTCATCCAAAAACTCCAAGCCTTAACTGGCTCAGTGAGGGATTCAGGCTGTGAAATTCACTGGAAAGTGCCAAAAATGAAGCATGTGTTTTTTGACCTACTTCAAAGAGACAGGAGATCCCAGGAACATGTATTCATCACATGGCGGGGATCCCAGGGGCTACTTGATGAATGAGCTACAAGCAGGTGTGGTGAGGACCCTCTAGTAGCCCCTAATGCAAATCCCAGCTCGCTTGTAGAAATGCCTTCCCCTTCCCAGGCTTGGAGCCACGGCTGAGGTAACACACAAAGCACTCTTTTCTCTCTTCTTTCTGGATACTCACTAATGGCTTCATGTAAGTGGGTAACTCATAATGATTTTCTTAAGAACTTAATGGAACAAGAAGTTAGGTCAGCCTTGCGCGGTGTGCATGGAGACATTGAACAAACTGCTAAACGGCCTGTGCTGCTGGCTTTCCTGTTCCCTCTCCGGGGCCATCTCACTACAGCCTGATGGCCCATCAGGGACTTGTGCTCCTTATGCCTCCTGGGAAACGAGTGAGAATTTTAGGTATAACTCTATCAGCTACTAACAAGGCTTTTATGTATGTCGGCCACCTGGCCGGACAAGAAAATCCAGCTACCCTTGGGCTCTCTGAGCACAGACAGATAGATAAATTGTATGTATGCAGCAGCAGCAAGGACCTGAGCAGTCCATGAAAACTGAACTGCACGGACGCAGTTTGTTCAGCATATTTGGACATGACAAGAATTGCAGTAAATACACAGATCAACTGCAAGGTGTTGAACAGCTTATCCAAAGCATCCTGCATCTAGCTTGCTCCACATGCATAAGGAATCTGCAGTTGTTTGGGGGCCTGGGACTGCGTCTTCATACTAGGAGCCGTGCTGCTCGAATGGAGGTCCATTGCCTATCGTCCATACTCACAGTCCCATGTGTATGGGCCCAAGCAGAATTCAAGAAGTTCTTAGGAAAACTGTTTGGAAAGTTTGGTTTGCTGAGTCTTACAAGGGAGATTAATTATTAAGCCTATGCTCAGATTTTTTTTTTTTTTTGTTTCCTTATTTTACTTTTATGCATTTATACATTTACATTTATACCAATGTAACAGGCCCACTCTCACTCTATACTTCTCGTGTTACCTCATCAGTTCTGTGCTCCTCACCTCTCTGTTCTTCCTAGTAGATCCTTTTAGATGTTTAAGATCCTTAATATTTCTGTTCCTGCCAGGGCACAGGCTGCAAGCAGAGGCAGTTCTGAAAAGGAAATACAGACTTAGCTGAAACTAAGCAAATAGGACTGCTTGTACAGAGCCCTGAGAAGCCTACGAACTGCAGACAGCAATTCCCATTGCTGCTGTCGTAAAGCAGACTTCCAGGGAAAGGGAAGGATCAGAAATTCAGCAGTGAGCAAGTGTCAGGTATCACGTCACACTCCTGGCCTAAAGGAGAGAGGGATTTTCAAACCTTGTGTCAGGAAAGGGGGAGGTGTTGAATTTGGGAGGCATGTGTGGCATCAGCAAGGAAAGTGGTCTTTTATTCCAGAAGAGCGGCAATCCATGGCACCAGAGCACCCAGAATGAGGAAATTGGGCAGAAAATACCCGATCAAGGAAGGCAAGGTTGAAAAGACCTATGCTGGGATGGAACAGGAAAGGCACAGAGTGGATTTTTGGAAGAAACAGAGTCAAAACGAGAAAGAGATCATAAAAAGGACAAAAATTGTTTCCCTCCTCTTGATGCTTGTTGTCTTTTATTGGAAAACAAAATGCTTTGAAAACCAATTGGTTTCCTGCTTCTATAGTGAACCCCCCTCCTTCCCCCCCCCCAAAAAAAAAACATGTCCAAGAGAACGGTTGTTTGGGAATTCTGTGTCCATGCCTCTGCTGTTTCATTGTCTTTTATGATCCAGCTGGACTCTATCTCCCACAATGTGCAGCTCACCAGGAGGCTCATAGATCCATTAGGTTTGTAACAAGAGAACAAGTGGAGCTCTTGAGCAGCGTTTGTTTTGCAGAACTGCAGGCAAGCATCCTGGTGAGTTTTAAGAGATGCTTGATATGCTTTTAGTTATGAATATGATCTTATAGCATGTTCATGCAGAAAGGAAAGAATTCTCAGATCACATCCCTTTCTCCTCATTTCTGGATGAAGATTATAATTAAATTTCAAGAGAAGAAAGCACAGATAGGAATATGACACTGAATACAACAGAAACAAGGTAATGCAAATGTTATTCTGGACTCTGTCAACACGACATATCTTTCAATAGAAATGTGCCACCGAAATATAGATTACTCAAGTCAGATTTAGTTTCATCAGAATCACTAAAATATGCCCTTACAAGAAAAAAACAGCCAAGAATATCCTGCAAGAGAGAGTGCAAAAATACATTTATTTAGTAAAATTAAGAAAGTTTCCTACAAAAATACAATTTTTCTGAGCATGTGGTATTTGTTAAACACGATTCTCCCACAAATGGCAGGGCTATAGGTCAAAATTAACAAAAGTAATATATTTGAGAGTCATTGTTAATGGCAACTAACAATTTTTAATTACATTCTGGGCTTCCTGTTAGAAATGCTGGTCAGCTTCTTAGCTTTCATTTATAGCAAACAAACAGATTGAAGTTAGGTTTTTGTTCCTTCATTAGTCCATGAGTATTTTTCTACAAGTGTCCAGTACTTGAAAGAATGTGTCACTGCTACTGACAGATCACATCTCAGGTCTGGACTTTACCAAAAAGATTGCCTCTAGCTGGAGCTTTTGCACAGAACAAAGGGTTCTGCAGAACCACCTCAGACCTGACTTCGAGGAAGTTGGTCATATTTCAGCTACTGGGCTATAATCCTGCCAAATATTGTCTAACAGCATTGTGCCTGGAATACAATGAAAGCATTTTAAATATGTCCTGCTGTCCTTCTTCTATGTGTCTTTCTCTGACATGAATCAAAAAGTTATACTAAAAAAAAGGAGGAGGAGAAAAGTCATATTACATCCATGAATTTTTGAGCTTGAAAAATGTAAGATCACTGCAGCACTCTCCTTGTTGGACTGTTTGTTTTTTTTTTTTTTTTAACATCTGTGTCTTAACATACAAAAGTGACAGCATGTAATTAAGCTCTTGTTGCTCAATTTACCAGTTTGCTTACTACATGCTATTGCATGCCAAACAGAGGTACTTAGGAATTGATTATTTCTAAACTCGTAGCAAAGAAAAGAGGAAAATATTGATCAAGTATGCTTGACAGGTAAAGAGGAACTTCAGTATGAATTGTAAATAAGGAAATATAGAGATATTGCCATTGTGTTGTGCTAGCATAGCCAACCAGAATGAGAAAAAAAAAAAAGCACATGGACTAAAGCCTATTCTTTTCACATCCTTTCTTCCATTTGCAGTGCATTTCTGTGGAATTTATATAGGCTTATCCTTTTGAAACCATTTTTTACCATTACATAGGTATTTTTCTCTCTAGATGAAGCTATTTCATTCTGGCATTTCAACAACTCCTGTGCAAATGTTTTTAGTTTTAAATAGAGCCTGTAGGATCAAAATTGATTCACTGAAATTTCTTTCACCATAGGAGGGATGTTAATAAGTGCCTATTACGGCACTTATTTTACATTCTGTCCCTTTATTTTTTTATAGTATTTGTATCCCCCTTATAAAAATAGTCTCATATTTTAAAATCTTAATTTAGTAACAATTCACTCAGGCACGTATGTTTTGTTTGTTTCTTTCATATATTTTTTACTGGCATAGCATGGACCTTTCATGTTATCATCATATAATTTTATCTGAATGGCATTAAAAATGACATAAAATTAATTAAGCTTGATGACAGACAAAATTAATAAAAGCTGTGCCATGATTGGAAGCCATGTTTACTGCATCAGCATTGAAACCTGATAATTGGACTACTGTCTCTGCAAATGTCCTTTTAAAATATTCCTGAAAATGATTTTAGCTCTTCTAATACAGTTATACCAACAATTCATTATGCAATTATTATTTTCAGTTTGGAATTAACAGTAAAAATCAATAGATCTTACTCTGAAATCTTGCTCATTATCAGTCTCACAACTTCAAAACCCCTCTATTCAGCATTAACAAGCCGTGCTGGGGCCACACATGCACTGATTTGATGCATGGCATCAAATGCCCTACATTTGATTCTGTGTAAGGTCATGTGCTCACCACTGGATTTCCCACTCACAATGTGCATGCTGGGCAATGTTTCTTGATTCCAGCTTCACTGAACTGGATTGAATTCCAGACCTGAGGGATTGAATTTCAGATCACAATCAGAATCTTTCCTCAAACTGGAACACCCACAGAAGTCCCACTGTAGGGAGAAAATAAAGCAATGCTTATCTGACTTTAGTGGCAGATGGTTTGGCTTGCCTCCACTCTTAGCCAAAGGCTGGAGGCCCTCTGATGCCTCACAGGTATGCATGATGGAAATTATAATCCACCCCATTTCTAGAGACAAACTATAGACTCTGGGCCTTGTATATTTATTTAAAGTGGATAAGATGAGCTCACAAAGCATTAGACCAATTGGAAAAAATGATTCAATTATTAATGACCACCCACAGTGTGAGGCAATGGAGATGCAGACTTCTGTCAGGGTTAGCACAGCATTTTGGCTGGAAAATCAGGACCTCAAAGGAATGTTTGAGGAACTCAGCTCTCCTTTTCCCAGGTGTCCTTTTTCCCTCAGGGCATCTTTGAAGAACGCAGGAAAGCAGTACACTGTATATAGTATATTACCACTACATGCAAGCAGTAGATAAATTCTGCCATTGTGTTAGGAGCATGTGGCATTTGCTCTCCTCTCGCCTTCTACAGGTATTTCATAAATCGACAAGGTCAGCATTGCAAAACTGGGTCTGGACCTCTCCACGCTGTCAGTAAATAGGATTGTAAATCTGAGTTTAAAAAAAGCACAGAACAAATGCTTTCAAAACATATGCTACAATTAAGAAGTACAATGAAAACAAAGTAAATTTTGCGCCTTTACATCACTATGGCACTCAAAAAATGTTTGATCTGAAGTATTGGGACACACAGGTTTCACAAGCAACTACCCTATAGGAATACTCTTCTTAAATCTCATGGATGTTTTAAAGCTTTTTCTCCAGTTGCCGTATTTCAAGCACAAATTGTGTATTAATTTGGGCTTTTATTCTGATTCCTTCATGCAAGCTGATTCCTTCAGCTAACTTCCAATAATATCTGTGGGGCTGTCCACAGTGTAAAGGCCCTCTTTACATTATGGAGCCTGGGCTACTAAACCAAGACATATTTTTCAACTGCGTTAGTCCTTTATCAGTGCCTTTTAAAGAAGTATCAAGTACAATTTGAAGATCTTTATCAGGTTGTACCTAATAAAGTTTTACAGGCAAGGATATCCTGAAACCTTTTACGTATTATTAGGGAAAGATATGCCCCTTTTCCTTCTGGGTTGACCAAACACTAGCAGCATTTCTGTGAGCTTCACATGGTGTTACACCCAAAGCGTCGATGGTCCAGTTCCTATGACTAGAACCAGCTCAGAAATGAGTAACACACGCCTCAACAGCTTTCTAGCCCATCGAGTTGCAGAAACAACTGCCTCACCTAGCAGCACTGCAAACTTTTGTCCAAACACTGCTTTTAAAAAAAAAAATAAATGACCATGGTAATTTTTGGCAGACAGTACTGCTGTCAGCTGCAGACTGTGGGAGTTTTCAGAGCCAAAGCTAGGCAACTTGAGAGATGCATGGCAAAGTTCCCAATAACGGTCTACGTCCCTCCACCATTTTAAGAAAGGAATCCTTTTGTATCTCTCAAAGTTGGAATTGAAACAGTTTTCATGATTTCATATATATTGGAAAAATATATTTGAATTTTTGTTCATTTAATTTCAGCAGGACTCAGATAATAGAAACCACTATCACTTAATAAAACAAAAATCTGTGGTCCAGATCGTCTGTTCTGTAACCCATTTTAGAACAGGGATCTGATGCATCTGTGTTAAACCAGTCTGTGTTTGTTTCTGTGCCTTCATTGGAATCTGGCATAGGACAGAAGGTTGCAGGAAAATCTAACAAGACTGAAGGGAAACATCCCTTCACTGAGTGCATGCAGAGTTACAGCTGTATAAAGATGAGCTTTACACTACTGAGCATTTAGACTGCAGTGTGTGGCTTCAATGCACTGCAAGATCTTGCCAGAAATCTGTAGGCTTGAGGACTATGTAGCCTTCCTGGGATCATAAATGTAGTTGCAGCCTCCACATGCAGCCTCCACATGAATACCACCAACTAGAGCACTGACATGTGTCATATATTGCAGTTTTATTCAGTCCTGGATAAGTGTTGTTCATGAGCTGACCATTTATGATATTTTTCTTTAATCTTTGTCTAACTTTCTTAAAGTTTAGCACTGTGAGTTGAGATTTCATTCTTCTGGTATTCACATTATAAATATGCCCTAAAAATGGCAACACTGCCAACATACCTGTATGGAAAGATTGTAAGCTATGACCAAAAATGTCTTCCAAAACAAGAACTTGGTGTAATATCCATCCTTTCATTCTCTGCTAGGGACAGAATTAAGAGGTTATTGTCATATCTAAACAGTACACAGGGTTTTCATATTCAATTTTGACTGGATTTATGACTAAACCTAATAAAATTTGAGTTTGGTGTTAATTTTTGTCCACATTTAGGATTCCTTATACTGCAAACTTTTGGATGAAATAACATATGTATTCAGACCGTCATAGGACTTACTGACCCGCATGTGCAGTGTGCTTCTCTCTGGCTGTTACCACTCTCTTAAATGTATATCACACTCCATATATACCCCAGCAATTTAGCTAATTTGCTGGGAGGAATATGCTTTTTGTAGGGTAAGGTTCCGTTGTTTTTGATTTGTCATGATGTAAGTCTGGAAAAGAAGTGAATTAATCTACAAAGACAGTGTAGTCCATCCCATTCCCTGGTTTAGCAGTTCACAGTTTAACACTGCACTATGGACAGAAGATGTGTGAAAACCTGTGGAACCCAGACTTAATGGAGGAAGCCTTTATGTATGTCCTCAGGAGACCTAGAAGACCATTGCTACCACTGTGCCTTTTGCCACCTTGTACTCACCTTTGGCGGGTATTCATGGATCATAGAATCCTTATGGTTGGAAAAGACCTTCAAGGTCATCAAGTTCAACCATAAACCCATCACCACCATGCCTGCTAAACCATGTCCCTAAGTGCCCCATCTACATTTTTCCTGAACACTATCAGAGATGGTGACTCTCCTACTTCCTTGGGCAACCTGTTGCAGTGCTTCACCACTCTTCCCATGTAGAAATTTTTCCTAATATCTAACCTGAACCTCCCCTGGTGCATTAGGAAGAGCGTCTGCAGCAGGTCGAGGGAGGTGATCCTGCCCCTCTACTCAGCCCTGGTGAGGCCACACCTGGAGTACTGTGTCCAGTTCTGGGCTCCCCAGTTCAAGAGGGATGTGGAGTTGCTGGAGAGAGTCCAGCGCAGGGCTACGAGGATGATGAGGGGCCTGGAACATCTGCCCTATGAGGAAAGGCTGAGAGAGCTGGACCTGTTGAGCCTGGAGAAGAGAAGGCTGAGAGGAGACCTGAGCAGTGTCTATAAGTACCTCAAGGGAGGCAGTGAGGAGGATGGGGCTGGCCTCTTCTCAGTGGTGGCCACCGACAGAACTAGAGGAAACGGCCACAAACTGAAGCACCAAGAGTTCCACAGGAACTTTAGGAAAAATTTCTTGACAGTGAGGGTGACAGAGCCCTGGAACAGGCTGCCCAGAGAGGTTGTGGAGTCTCCTTCTCTGGAGATCTTCCAAACCTGCTTGGCCGCAGTCCTGAGCCACATGCTGTAGGTGACCCTGCGTGTGCAGGTGGGTTGGACTAGATGATCTCTAGAGGTCCCTTCCAACCCGAAGCATTCTATGATTCTATGATTTCCTCTTGTCCTATTTTTGGTAGTTATTCTGGAGAAGAGATTCCACCCCCTCACTACAACCTCCTTTCAGGTAGTTGTGGAGAGCGATAAAGTCTCCCGAGCCTCCTCTTCTCCAGACTAAATAACCCCAGCTCCCCTAGCCACTCCTCATAACGTCTGTGCTCCAGTCCCTTCCCCAGCTTCGTTGCCCTTCTTTGGACATGCTCCAGCAACCACAATGTCTTTCTTGCAGTGAGAGGCCCCAAACTGAACACAATATTCGAGGTGCAGCCTCATCAGCACTGAGTACAGGGGGATAATCACTTCCCTGGTCCTGCTGGCTACGCTGTTCATGATACAGGCCAGGCTGCTCTTGGCCTTGGCCTTCTTGGCCACGTGGGCACTGCTGGCTCATGTTCAGCCAGCTGAACATTTGTGCCAATAGGGAACACATTCGGGACATTCTGTAGTTGGCATGAGTTTCATAGCCTGCTTTCACCTCTCCCTGACCAGGCACTTCAAGACATTTTTTCTCCTGCTGGTCTCATACCTGAGCTTGCTCCTTTCCTTTTTGGTCCTTTCCTAAAAGCAGAGATCACAATTTTAGAGTCATGTAGATGCTTGAATATGTACTCTGTACCCAGAGAGGCTTTCAAAAGCATTCAACTAATTTTGGTGCCTTGATTCAATTCTGAATGTACTAGGAAACTATTTGCCTCTGTCTAGCTGCTAAATACCCTTGAAAATCTGCTTCTACATGTGTTTTTGCAACTGTATGCTTATGTCATTTTTAAAACCATTGTGTAACCATTATCTATATGCTAGATAAGTACTGAAATTATAAAAAAAAATGCTTGAGGTGATAAGGAATTCTCCAGCAAAACTTTTCAGCTTTGAATTTGTTTATGGATTGCTCCAAAAATTTCCTAGTTCATACCGTGGCTCCCGGGATTTCTAGGATGCTCAGTCCCTGGCTCTGTGAAACCTCTCAGCCTGTCTCGTCTCCAGTCCAGAGGGTTGCCCCACACAGTGTCCTGACGCTAAGACATTCCTTCAGTAATGAATCAGCCAGCTGTTTGCAAGCTTTTGATAAAAAAAAAAAAAAAAAAAAAAAAAGGAACCAGAGCTATTTTCCAAACCTTTTTTTTTTTTTTTTTTTTTAATCCTTTCTGTAGGAACTTGCGTAACTTTTATTTGGGTTAAACTTCAAACTTTCATCAGCATAGAATTTTTAATTGACTATAAATAGAATATTTTTCATGGAATATTTCAATATTTAATATTGAAAGTCATACAAGTAAATAGCAGGTAAATATTTGATGCAGCAAAAAAATAACTAATAAAAAGTATGTATTTTGTACCTGCCCTCTCTGGTTCTCATCTGATTTTAAGTTCTTATTTTGTCTACAGTTTTGACTATTGAATTTTCTTCGTCATATGATAGCTAAAAACTTTTGTACTGTTTTTTGTTGTTGCGTTTTTTTTCAACAGTACTAAGCACTTTCATCTTCCATATCTTTCCCACTTCACCGCTAAAAGTCAGAAAAACATCACTTGGGTTTGATTCCTGAGGAACCACAAAGACCAAAACCAGTGTGCAGAATAGGCATTTTTCATCTTCAGTAAATAGTTGTTTTGAAATGACATTTCCATTTTTCAGATTTATTTGGTCATAAAGTCAAGTGCAGGATTGTAGATCTTTACTTTATTGCTTTGCAACTTGCTTTACTTTGGGTCTTAAATCAGATGCAGACGTCACTCTTTTAATAAAGAGGCTATGGTGCTTTTTTCAGACTAATCTGTTATGGAGAGCTGCAATTTTTTTCATTATTTGTTTTACTGTCACTCAGAGAATGAAACTGTATATAAACAAGTCATCCATAAAATTCCATGCATAGGTGTCGTAACTCCGAGGCCTCTGAATCTTCCTATTTGAACAGTTCACAGCTCAGACGTCAGACTTGATTAAGCACAGATGTCTATGATATCATTAAGTTCTTTGGAAGGCAGAGTATATTACTGCAGTATTAACATTGAATATGTTTCTGTTTAATATGTGCTCCTGAGACCAAATTCCTTGAGTTATGTGTGATGCTTTTTGCAGATAAGTACAAGTTAACAGAGTTCTGCTAGCAGCTAAAGTCTGACTCAGCCCCAAAGCCAACAAATGAAATTAATATAATTAGATAATTTGTTGTGGATGCCAATACTTTGCAAGGGTTCAAAAAGAGATCAAACCAATTTCTGCAAGAAGATTCACTTCAGGGACGTTAATTATAAGACTCAGGAAATCCCTGATATGGGGGATAGTGTTTTGTACTGCATGTTCTCTGTTTGTATACTCTTTCCTATGCATCTGTTACTATCATTGATATAAACAGGATACATTAGATCATCTTTAGTCTGATCCTTTATGGCTGTTTATATGTTCTCATTTACATCTCGCAGAAAGCAAAAACAATTTGATTTTTAGCTCCACAAAATTTTGTGAGTAAATAAATCAACCTTCCAACATAGTGAAAACTACTGAAGTAATCTTAAGAGAGTATAATACTCAAAACTGTTGTTCTTGATAGTACAATGATAAAACTAAAATCAATAATAAAAGTCCTATGGCTTATCAATAATAAAAATGAGGTCTTGATTGCTTACAAATAATATTAACAAAAATTAAAATGTCACTACTAGAGAGAAAATGTAAGTACATATCAGCATCCACTTTGCAAACTTCTTCTTCATCATCAGTTTTGATGAATGAATGTACTGCATTTTAGACCATCCATAGCTCTTGTATGCCGTGTTCAATCACTTGAAATTCCACACTGTCCTGCTCCTAAGGTGTTTGAAAGGTTGCTTTTCCCTGCAGTGAAAATTCAAATGTCACTAAAAAATCAGTGCTCCATCTTTATTTAAAACACTGTCACAGCTCCTCACATATCACCACTTCCTGAATTAACAACAAAAACAGACCTGGAGTTTCCTGCTAAACTAGCTAAGGAAGCATTCTTGAATACTTCTCCTTCCTTTTCCTTCTGCCGCTATTACCTGAACAGATGTGAATTGTGTTTGGGGACAGCCATATTCCTTACCACATCCTTTGACTACAGTTTATTTTAAATTCCTTCCTTATCTCTCTATTGTTTCTTCTAGCTTCATGCACAGTCTTCTTATGGAAAGAAACTGAATGTTCATAAAAACGGTTCAATCATTCATTTATACTCCCTGTGCAATCCAGTAAGTGGTGAAGTGGTGTGTTTTCATAATACATTTTAACAGATGCATTTAAATCTAAGCACAGTTAAGATTAATTAAAGAGATAGCAAGCCAGGACTGTGAGCATATTTTTATGAGTACAAGAGCAATTGTCATTAATTTGCTGTTCTGTTGAATCCATAGAGTTTTCAGAAATATTTAGTGTCCAGGAATTTGAAAATACAGCTGCAATTTATCTATTTTAACTAACTACTTGAGTTTTTAAATTCAATATTCATTAGAATCATATCTTAAAGGTCTCTTGAAACGTCTCCTCAAAAGTCGTAATTCTCAAACTGATGCTGCTACGTATCTCAGTTATCGTAAAAAAGTAACAGGTCACTTCTTCTGACTGCAGATAGGTCTGGAAATAAAAATTCTAGTGCTCAAAAACTAGAAGACCATAAAAAAAGAAACCAAAATATACTACCTTTTGAATTTTTTTTTTAATTTTTTTTAAATTGATCCCATTTGGGGGAAACTTGGTTCATATTCGTGAATGGTTGCAATTGACAAAACCACAGGTCTGTCTGTATTTTTCAGATTAATATACAGAGAGAGTGAAAGGAAACTGTGATTTTAGTGTACACCAGCATAATATATGTTGTTCAGATAGTAACAGCCATGAAAGTACAAAACATTTTAAAGCAAACTACGAAGTGCAATGTGCACTTGCAGAGTTTGAAATCTAATTGCTAAGTACATGCCAAAGGTGCGTGGCTCATTACTACTGCTCTCCACTAGTTACAGCAATATAGGAATGTCACTACCTACTGTCCTCACAGCTCTGGTTTGCAGTACAGAAGAATTCTGTAGCATTCCTATAATTATTATGAATTAATTATTCATACATTAATTAAGTCCTTCTACAGCCTGGATTAGGGAGTATAGGACTATGCACATAGATGCATATATAAATACATATATGTTCTTTCAAATATCTTTATGGAGTTATGAGGGGGCAATCTTTTCAAAACTTAAAAATAACACATATGTGAGAATGAAATTCCACTCCAATTTTTATAAAATTCAAAGAACCAGCTTTGAATTTTAATTCTGAATGAAAACTATGTAAATATGGTATTTACAAAATCATTCAACATTGCTAAGGAAAATACAAAAAAGATCACTTTTTTGTAAACAGCTATGCGTGGGAGTACATGATGAAAAATCCTGAATAAAACAACCACAGTTTGTTCCACAGAAAATTAGAGAGATTTCAATAGTATATATTCAGGAAACAGAATAATAACATACCATTATGTTTTCAAATTTCTTAGCACCACCCTTTTAATAATTAACAATGTGAAATAAATTACATTCTTCAGTGGTCCTCTTTCCTTGAAATAAACACAAACAGATGCATAGATGTAAGTCAGGAAAAGAGATTAGTCCTATGGAAGACACATTAGGAAGACCCAAGTTACACTGTGCAGTTAGGGTGGAATTCAACTAACTTTAGCCTTTTTATCTACTGCCTACACTGAGCTACAAGGCCAGGAATCTCTTCTCCCTGAGGATGTGCATCCAATTCAGAGAGGATCAATTGTAGTCCAAAGGGCATTTCTTTCACCATTCGCCACACAGGAGGCTGGATGCCTCACTTCCTTACATCTGAAGTTAAATGAGACTGTAATTTATTTTTCTCTATATCTAATACACAGAATGAAGCAATTCTAACTAAAACAGGCAATGCTTACCAGGTACTGAAAAAGCAGCACTTAAAATAATATACCAATACTAAAAATAAAAAATCGAAGATCTCCTCAATCTTCTATTTCCAGTTATCTAGGGCTAGTGAACTAAATAACTATTCCCATGTAGTTTAACTTTTACTTTTTAAGTTCCATGGTTAAAGTTTTGCTGTGGTTAATAGCTCAAAGCAGACATTGCTTCTCAGGTGGTAAGCACAAATGTTTTTCATGAAGAAAGCTGAAGAGTTTGGGTAGACATCAGATTTTCTATGACGCTAAAAGTAATTCATATTCAGTGGGCTAAATTCAAAAGTATTTAATTGTATTTTAAAACATTGCAGTGCTCCAGTTGGATGCCTGCTGCCTGTGTGTGCCCTGACGGCTGCATTTGAGACCTGTCCTGCGAGGCGCCTGACTCTAAGTTGCTCCCTCCATCTGGGCAAGCAGCAACGCAGGCTTATGTGTGGCCTCTCAAGCTGTCTGCTTAGCTCAGGTTAAACTTGGAATAATTGCTCATGACCTGTTCTACAACTAAAAGCTACCATTTCAGTTTGTGAGTTTGTGATCCAAAACAGTTTTGTGGGCTAGTGTAACTGTTGGTGCCTTTTTTTTTTTTTTATATATCTTTTATTTGAATCAAAGACATAATTTCAGCCTCCCAGGTCACCTTGTTCATATCTGTAGATAAGCAGAGTACACTTAGTCACTTTGGCAACACCACTGTCATATTTTCATCTCACTTCTTTACATAAGTAGGACTTTCTACTGACTTAACTACTAATAGCTTAAGTCTGCCTAGCGTAAGGGATATTTGGGTTTTATGATCCAGCTAGTCAGTTACTTAAAGGAATTGCAGAAAAGAGGCCTACAGATTTCATAAAGTTTCCAAATCCATTCACTTTCATTTTAGGCAGTGCAAGAAATACTCATAACAGTAAGCACCTTCAAAGACTTCCCTGCTTCTCAGCTGCTTGAGCAGTCTTTGGGTTTAGATGCAAATGCTCTAAGGATCTTTCCTCGATGCTCCCCCTTTCTGTGACAGTACACTTGGTTTTCACATTGGTTTCCCTGTAATTACACTGTACTGTTCTGCTCAGCCTTAATGATGGTTAAGGACTCATCCTCTGGCACATTAAAACCTTCTGGATTTTCAGACTGCTATTTCTCCCCATACTTCACCATCCTGCTGTGTAGGCCGCAGCTACCTTGTATGTAGGTAACGTGGTCAGGCTCAGTACAAACAATGCAGTCCTGTTTATTTATTTGCTCCTTAGATAGCAGGGACCATATTCTTGTATCTCTTTGCTTCAAGACAAAAGTTTCGGCCACCAAACCAGAAGGCTGCACCTCCTCTTACTTGGTCTTGTGACTCTTTGGCTCTTTTATACAAAGCAAGAGAGCTGCAGCATGGGAGAACCAAAGTCTCCTCAGATTACCTCTCCTCTGTCTCAGGATAGGGCAAAGCTTGGTGGGTGAAGGCCCTTGCCTTGCTTATGGAAGAGATGCATTTATATGCTATTAGACAAGGCTCAAATTTTGCACGTATTAAACTGATTAAAGCTCTAATTATTAGCTACAACATAAAGTAATGCTCTTCAATACTTTTTTTTGTTTGGTTTGCTTCTGGTCTGATTGGGAAAGAACATGGATACTCCAGAAATGGGATGAGGTTAGTACAGAAGACATAGAGAAAGGACCTAAACCAGAGAAGAATAGCATTTAGGATCCACTTATGGTTAAGTGCTTTTATTTTCTGTCAAATTTTGTGAATCCCTTTCTTTCGCTACCCTCTTTCCTGCTTGTGTAGGGAAGCATGCCTAAAAGGCAAAGGTATCTAAATACTTTAATGGAGGCCTTGGATTTTGTGGTGAATCATAAAAATTTTTACGGTGCCTTAATTCACTTGGGCATTCAGTTCCAGCTGCAAATACTTCATTTGGAAAATGGGTATTAACTGCTGAAATTGTTTATTCTAGGTTCATAAAAGTGTTGCCCCAAAAGCTTAACATCTATGTACATTGAGGACACTGCCACATAGAATCAGTGGCATATGCACCAAATCCTATCATTTTCTATTTTTTGTCTGCATAAATATACTGGTAATGATATTTCACCCATTATGCTACAAAATGTCCCATAAAGTTAAATTAGAAAATTGCTAGTTGGCTGAAAGCTAATGTTGCTATAGTAACAGTTCCATTACAAATTAATGTTAAAACTGAGGTTTATAGAAATTTTTCCATTAGCCTACTTTAAGATTACAGTTGTAAGAAGTCTACAGTTCCCTAAACATACATCTGAAGAAAACCTCATGTTGAATATCCTAAGACTCTTTTTCTGTTATTATTATTTTAAATAATGCTTTGCATATAAGCTAATAGACATACAAAAGTCCTCAGGCCAGAGAATCACTGGAGTGACAGACCTCCTGTGCTTGCTGTATGCTCCATATGGCACTGCCAGGACACAAATGGAAGACGTGGTTCACAGCTCTGTCCTCTATGTAGATGAAAAGCCTGGGAAGTATTATTTACTTCTTGCATACATTGCTTAAAAAGCTGGTGTCTGCCCTTGAAGTTTTCAGTAATAAAAGTCTATTGGAGCTTGACTTGTTATGCAGAGATTTTGTATTTCTGCTATCATTAAGAGCCCTCACAGCAGGCACCTTTGCAGGGCAGCCAAGAATTGTGATTGGCATCGTATCTTTGCAACACTTTGTGGCTGTGCTCGAGGTAGTTGCCATAACCAACATTAAAGCGATGCTAATGATTCTACAAGAAAAGGCGGCCAAAAATCTGAAACATTTTCTAAGCCTGCACCAGCAACACTGCAAGGAAATCCCTACAGGTAGAATTAACTTTCAACACCAAACTTTGCATTTCTTAGCTCTTTGAGGTCAAGTATAGCAATAAGAAAGCAGTACTGGAACTCTCACAAGTATCCCTGAATGAAAGCCTCAAAAAAAAAAAAAAAAAAAAAAAGCTGAACTTTTCAACTGCTAAGTATTCTTTGCAAATAAAGCTGCCTAATTCTGCCCAGCTGGAAGACAGTTATGCAAGTGCATCTTTTGTTAATACTGCTCACTAAGCTTTATTTTTCCAGTGTAGCATTTAACGTTAATTGACATTAGGGTTTAAAATACCTACAGTGGAAAGAAAAAAGATTAAAAGAAGAGTGTTCCCAGGACTTGCAAAATGTAGCCTTTTAAAATCATAAGGAAAAAAAAAAAAATGACAGAAAGCCTAGTAAGTTTTCAGCATAGTTTGTATAGGTTATATAGTTGTGTTCATCTCCTGTGGGGAGATGCAAGCAGATTTGTCAAGCATAAACTCTTGGTAGAAGGAACAAGGCTGCTAATGGGGTATAACCTACTCAGGGGCAAGGGAAAAAAGCTGCCACCCAAGCACAGAAAGGTAGAAGGCCCCATGGAGCTGATGGTGGCTGCCTGGCTAGCGCAGCCATAATATAGAGCTCCCCCAGGTACTGCCAAGAGCAGCCAGCTCGTAGACCAGAGCGACTTTAACCCCTTCACTCTGCGCGTGAAATGCCCCCTCCCTTCTCCCTGGGAGACAGCTGTAATGTCAAGGGATGCCATGGTTGTCCTGCTCTGCCTGCTAGAGGTGCCCCACCACTAGGGACATACGTGGAAGAGTAGTTGGAGGAAAGGGATTAGGGCACTCTGGAAGTGGCAGAAACAGGCTGAAAAAGGCCCATGGGCAAAGTGTCTGGGAAGTGCTCAGTGGCTGGTTTCTAGGGGAGAGAGGAAGAAACAACTTTGTTAATTATGAACAGCACAGGAAATTAAAAACACATTGGGATGAAGTGACTGATTCTGAGGCACATTTTAGATGGATTTGACTGAAGAACTCAGGAAAAGAAGAAAGCTCAGGAGTGCCACAGGACTGCTCTTACAGGGACTGTGCTTAACCAGTGCTTTAGGATCAGTGTTGTTCAGCTAGTCACCAGTGTAGTCCTGGGAGCAGAAAGAAACTGGACAACACTTAATAGTATTAGAAAAGCAGTTTGCTTGAGAGACCTTAGACTGGAATAAGAAATGCTTTCTTGGCTACTGGCGGAGAGCAGGGTGGAGGCAGAAGGTTCAGCCTTACGCACTGGAGATCTGTGGCTGCTGCGTTCCCCAGTGAAATGAGGTCTCATGATGCTGCCTCTTCAGCAGCACATGGCTCCACTTACTAGCTAAGAGGTCAGTGCTCTTAATACAAAGATTAATGCATGGAAGAGTTTCCCAAAACCAGGAAAAGATTCCAGCCATGGACCTGTTTCAAACAGAAAAACAGTGCATGTTGAAAGTTCTAAAAAAGGTATGCGTTAAAATAATACTTCAGGGCAGAAGGGTGTGTGCTGCTGCAACAAAACCATGGAAAATTGGAGTGCAATGGAAGTGACCTTTAAGATGTGTATCTCATCATCCTCTGATTATATTATATGTAATTTGGATGTCAAACTAAGGAGATCCTCCACTCTTCTTGGCTTAAGCTCTGTGAAGAGAAAAAAGAGAAAGAAAAATTAGAGTCTGTTGTGATCATATGCCAGTTTGGATTTAATTTGACCAAATTGCTGTATAATTTCAGCATTGCTTCTCCCCTTCCTCTCCTCCCTTTCCATCCTGCATTAGGCTCCCACTTTCACTCAGTGCTCTTTCACTTTCTGTTGGCCCAATTCTACTGAACTTTTTTTTAAGCTATGTTCCCAGGTTGCTGTGCTTTACTTCTGTCAGCATAACAAGCATAAGAAGTTAATACAAGAATTGAATACCATTTGCAGACAAAAGCTTGTCACAGAATCATAGAATCCTTAAGGTTGGAAGGGACCCTCTGCACATGCAGGGTCACCTAGAGCACGAGGCACTGGGTGGCATCCAGGAGGGTTTTGAAGATCTCCAGAGAAGGAGACTCCACAACCTCCCTGGGCAGCCTGTGCCAGGGCTCTGTCACCCTCACTGTCAAGAAATTTTTCCTTAAGTCCCTGTGGAACTTTTGGTGTTTCAGTTTGTGGCCATTACCTCTAGTTCTGTCGGTGGCCACCACTGAGAAGAGGCCGGCCCCATCCTCCTCACTGCCTCCCTTGGGGTATTTATATAAGTACCTCAAGAGAGGGAGTGAAGAGGATTGTCAAGACAGAGCATTCATTCTGTTAGCTTTCTTTATAATAAGGCTTTGCTGGGCAATGGTTTCATTCTAAGAAAAAGAAAAATGAAGAAACAAACAATAAAGTAGCCAAGAGAAAATGTTTGCAAGTTTGCATCATTCTCTTTCCCACCGAGATGCTAATTAACTCTGTTCTTTCTTCAGAGCAAGCTGAAAAACATTTTTTTGTAAAATATAGGCCAGATCAAAAATAAGAGATGAAGTTGAAAGTTGACAGATAATTCAAACCCTTTTTAATGCTTACTAGAAACATAGAGGTACATGGAACTACCTTCTCTACCTTTGTTTGACAGATGTATAGACAAGGACTTGAGTCTAAACTGATTAACTCGTCCAGTTTGACAGATAGCACATGCCACTCCTGCAGGCTGTTCAGATTCTTGTTTTTTTATTTCAGATGCATTTCCTCACATTCTTTTTATTTGACATAATGACTTTGTTCCACTTTGTCTTCTCTGCTCTCATAAACAGATATTGAGCCACTTCAGCTTCCCCAGTCCATATTATTCCAATTTAATAACACTAACAATAAATGAACGTTTTACTCAGACACATCTCTCTGACCAATGGAACTGGATATACTAGCAATAACATGCTAGTTAAGTCTGGTTTTGTCTTGCAGCTATTTGATGTAACATGCAGAATGGAGAGATATTACACACAAAATATCCATTGCAGTTAGTTAGGAACATTTCACTACTGACATGATAACTGCTATTGTTTCCCCATAAAATGGTGTTAGCCATCTGAAATTAATCGGTGATGAACAGAAAGCACTTCAGATGAAACAAAAATATATTTTAAATTACCCACTTTATATCTGAAAGCACAGGGGAGAAATGAGTTTCTTGATAAAGCTCAGTACTGCTCCATAAAGCAGTAATTGCAGCCTTTTTGAACTGTGTTTTTATTTCCTCAGCTGCTTTACCTGGCACTATAAGCATGGAAATGTTATGTTTGTAACATTTTTTTTCCTGAAGACTTTTCTTAAAAGATGTGTAGCTCATATCTTCAGTGGTTACTAAAAGTGATCTTATTGAAAATTTCAACATTTGAAAAATAGCTCTATTACATCTGAAGGTGGATTAGCAGTTTATCACCATACAATAGTAATAAGTTTCATTCACTTCACAAGTTTTCAAGGTTCTTAAGTACTCAGTATACAAGTCACCAAAAACATGCAGAATTTTTCACCATTAAAGAATGTGTTATTTTTAGCCATTTCCCATTATTTTGTAACATTTCCCATTATGTTATAGCAAACCATGCAGCACTGGCTTAGGTGTCTGAAATTTTTTGGTCAATGCTCGTTTAATTTTGTTTTGTTTTGTTTTGTTTTCCAATTGAGTAGTAGATTTCTAAGTAATATACTAAATAAAGTCCTCCCAATTTCCTTGAAAAAATACACATTTATTGAAAAGCTGGTCAACAACAAAAAAAAAAAGAATAAATTTGGGGCTATACTGTTAAGATACATGATATCCAATGACACTAATATTTTTTTTTCATTTTTTTTGTGTATTTATACTGAAGCATTTTACTCCAGTACTGTTTGACTGTGATCTTCAGTATTCCTGATAAATTATACTGAGGCAAGATTTACCTCATTTACTGCTTACACAATTAATTACTCAGGTTCAGATTCCGATTTTGACCTGAACAGATCTCCTGATTTGGAAGGGTGAACGCTTGTGCCAGATTCACATATGATACATTTTTAGCTCCTCCAGGGCAAATTGAAAGACTTTTCCATTTTGATGATGATTTTGATAATCTTGTTTATAGCTATTTAGAAAATTAAGGAAAGCAAACTATGATACTTCACAAAAAATATAACATTATAAAATCTATATACCTATCATACAATACCATCATATTCTCAATATCCTGAAAAACAGAGGACTTCATTTCTTCTTGAGGTTCTTCATGTGAGCCCTGTCTATAACAAAGATTTAGGAGGGTTTGGAGGTTCATGTTGTACATTAGGATATGCATTTTCATTTACATGGCACTACAGCATTGGAAGAGAATACCCAAAGTTGGTCACTGGTGATTTTCAAGATTTCACTTGAGAATGCAATGCCTGACCTCACACAGTGCTAGATCCGTCCGTATGGCTGGTCTAGATGTCCACCCAGAGGATGGACATCCATTCCTTTCAATTAATTCTATGATTCATTGATTTCAGCAAGATGATGAGATGCTCTTGCCCCAAAACATCTGAAACAAGTTGAAAACACACTTTAAAGGTTTGATATTACACAGCAGTTGACACTGATTTTCATGGAGATACAAATTACAGTGATTTTGGAGTTTTGTAGAACATATATGTATGCAAGTTAGTGCAAGAGAAAAAAAATGTGGGATAAAACATCCTTCCTTAAAAAAAAAATGACCCTAGGCTTTTAACACCCAGTTTAGTTGATTAAATAAGTACAATAGTATGGTCTCTTCCAGTGTTATTTGAAACCCTGTAAGTGAATTTTAATGTTAGCTATTCTGCATTCTTTTTCATATTCTACTCAAATATTTGAGTTGAATGAGATTTTTGTACGATTGGCTAATGCAATAGATTGCAAGTCCAAGTATACAATAAACATACCAGCAACATCAGATTAGATCATTCATATGTAGACAATAACAAGGCATTTCAAATCCGATTACAATATATTGCTATGATATAATTCTGATACCATTTACGGGCTTTGAAAAACAATGAATTCAACAATTTAACCAAAGAGATAGAAAAAAAGAAGTGACCCTCATCACAACAGGGCTCAGTTTTGGAACACTTGCTGGCTTCCAGTTTCTTAAACAATTCAGGCTCAGGAAATTATTTTATGACCTAATTTCCCATGATAGCGCTAGTTTTGAGGCTGAGCAGAAAAGGGTTCTGCAGTGGCCCGTGCATCGCTGACTGCAGACCTGGTGCTCTGCGGTTAATGTGGTCCAGATGGAGCTCAGAACAAACAAAATGAGGTGGGTAGGAATGGACTGATTTACAGACCTACTCTCATTCTTCTTCCACTCCAAAATAAGCAAAACTAAGAAAGGGCTTGAGGATAGCAAATCCACCGGCTTACCAGAGAAATCTCTCCAGCCGATATGGCTTTGAGATCATCAGATGCATTCTTCCTGATACAGCAAGCTAACCTGTAGCTGTGCTATCTTTTCTGGAGTCAATTTTTATTGGATGCATATCTGGCCTAAGAAGAATAGAAAAGAGTCAAATAAGCTAGATGTGAGATTTTCACAAAATGGTATAGATTTTTCAGTCTCACATATATTAGTTTATTTTGGAGTCCCACAGCTAGGGTAGGGCTTAGGATCTCCAAGGATTATTGACTGAAATATCTGTTGTAGTAGAAGGCCAGCTTGCTTGTGTGAGCCTGCCCACTCATAAAAACTGCCAGTATAAATTTATAATTCCAAGTATGCAATGACTTACTAGATAATACATAACATGATTTCATTTAAAATAAACCCAATCTGGAGGTTGAAATAAATTGTTCATTTGTGTACAAAACTGCTTGCATATCATTCCTTACTGTTTTCTTATTGCTTTAAAAAAAAAGACTTTCTCACTGGTGAAGGGCTGCTGTGTAAGTCACTTTTTATAGAGTATGCTCTTTTATTCGGCCGTACTAATATTTGTTGTAAAGCCTAGAAGTGATCCAAGTGCAACCTCATGCAGATAAAATTGTTTTATGAGGTAACAACATAGCGTGATTGCTTTACTACCCTTCCGTTTACAAATTTTTATGGGATTAAATGACATTTTAAAACTGAAGAGGAAGAAAGAAGGATAAAAATCTGTCTTTGGAAGAATCATAAATATGTTTTCATATACCTCCTGACATCCCTTAACTATTCATAATAAATATTGGACTTCATTCATACCTCCAAGCTCTATAAAAATGGATGTGATTCACAAATCAAAGGCACATTTTTTTAATTCTAGTCTCAAAGGCGAGATTGGGGAAGTGATGTCATCAGACTTGGTATCGACAATTCTAGGAATATCCGGGAACGAACATCTCCAATAATTGCTAAAGCAGGGTACGCCATGAGGTAGCTCCCATTTCCCTGCGGAAATGTCCCCCAGATCGTAGGCAGTGATTGTGTGTTGTGAAACCTGAGCTTGCGCTGAAGCTGGATGTCTAATAGTTTGCAGAACACGTTGACGTTGCAGACAAGAAAGAAGTGCTTGTGACTGCACGGTGGAGTGTCAACTTCAATGTGCTACCAACGGTTAATAAACTTTAATATATAATCTGTTGTTTATGTACAGCCATGTACTGCATTCATACTGTTTTGTTAAACTTCTTAATTTACCCAGAAGCCTTTGTAACAAGAAGCAGCCATGGTTTCATGCACTTTCGCTTACGAAAAAGAATCCCCTGGTTATGAAATACAAGGTTTAGGAGGACTCTTGTTACCTGCAAACCAGGCAGTCTCCCCTTGTTGAGCGCTCCAGGAATGTAAAGGAGATCTGAGGAAAATTTCCTTTTAAACTTAATGAACAAAATAGTGATTTCATTAAGTAGCAGCTAGTTTGAACATTTGTTTTAATAATGTTCCGAGAGCAAAGAAATGTAAATGTAATCCAACTGTGCTCACGTTGTTGTCCTGTGAAAATGGAAAGGTTGATAAGGAAAGATAATGAAAGTTTGGTGCAGAAGGAAAGGAAGGGAAAGAAGATGCCGTTTCCCAGAGAATTCCCCCAGTTACCCTATCCAGTCAACCAAATCACCCAATTTAGGGTAGCATCTACACTGTCATTTGCACGAAACAGCAGAGACTATTCTGAAACTCAACTGTGTGCATTATTACCACTGAAACAGTGTATGATAGACTTTGGGAGGAAGCCAAGCTAATGCCAGCAGTGACTGCTGCAGTCCCCATAGCCCCAGCCCTGCTGTGCCAGCCCTGGCAAGTGGCAGGGAATGACCTGCAGCCCGGGACAAGGAGGCTAAGGAGACATGAGTGCAGTTGGGGAGGAGGAGGAAGCAACAGTCAGGCCCACCTAAGAAAATGCTGGGAAGCCCTGCACATTAGTATTCGTATCAGTTTGGAGGTTAAGGAGAAGTTAACAGGTTGATTAGTGAACCAAAATGCATTTTTACCGGTCTCTTGCTTTATTAAGGAGACCCTAAGACATAAAATCACAGCTGCCTCCAAATTTAAATTTACCCCAGATGCTGCTCCTCTGTTTTATTTAATAAAAACTGCAAACCACACTAAACTAAGCATGACATGATTTTTACTGCAGCAGTAATGTAGTTTTTAGTAT
This sequence comes from Nothocercus julius, assembly GCA_013398735.1. Taxonomy (NCBI): domain Eukaryota; kingdom Metazoa; phylum Chordata; class Aves; order Tinamiformes; family Tinamidae; genus Nothocercus; species Nothocercus julius. Next base: position 6,580,177 of record VZSV01000019.1, on the reverse strand, counting down.
ATATCCCACTCTATCAGAGATCTTTAATGCTTTTTAATCTACATTGACTACTCAAGCAAATTAAGCCAGCTGCAGAGTCTAACGATTTCTCTTTGCCTTTCTACGGGAAAGGGCAGCAGCAGTCAGTGTAACATTTCATTTTGCCCTGAGCTGATTTTGTTCATGAGACAAATATAAAACAGTATTATTAAGGATGACTGAGTTAGCATGTCACGCTCATCAAAACATTTTCGTCTTCTTCAGGCTATAAATCTATTGATATTCCTGAATTTTGTGAACCATTGTTTTGGAAGTGATGAATGTCCACTTAATTTTAGTTGGCAGGCAAACTAAATTATGCACAAATCTGTCATCACAACACTGAATTCATCCTTGACATTAATTTGTATAGATGGCAGGTCACTTGAGGAGGATTTTTTTTTTTTTTTTTTAATCTTTGGAAAGAAATGCAATTTGTTTTTAATAGGAGACAAAACTTTTAAGGGCTCTTTGCCTCTTTGCCCATTGAGCTATGGCCATCAGCTAGATGTTTTTCCCATGTAAACAAAGCTCACTCTCTCTCAGTAATCTTTTTCTTTTTTTTTTTTTTTTTCTTGGAAGTGCTTTAGTTCATTATCAATGAATGCAATTAATCATCATGCTTATCTGAAGTGGAGGAAGAGAAGCAAATGAAGATTGAGAATAAAGGAGTTGATTTTCAGGAATTTTGAAATTGTAAGCAAGTTATATAGAAAGGTAAAAACCTGATGAAGGAACATTTTCATTTTTTTAAAGAGAGTTTTGGGTAAAAATACATTCTGTTCTCAGCAGCAGTAAATAAGCAGTTCAAGACAAAACCAACCACTCCTTGTATATCTTTCATATTTTGTTAAATGTAAAGTTATAAAATAGGACCAGGCCATGATTAATTTCTTAGAAATGGACTCCAGTGGAAATTAATGCCTTATGCATGAAAAATAACAAAGAAAACACTATGCATCAAATAAATAATTTGGGGGGCAGGTCCTGTATAACTCTGAGGATACCAAACATCTCCGCACTCACTGAGTTCATACCTCACAGCACTTTCATTTCAAGTGTTTTAGATTGGATTTGAAGCTTTTTGGTAGTCTCATCTACTCCACTGAAATCCTAATGAAATTCCAAGTGAAAATCCAACATTTTGCCAAAGAGAGCAAAATCTAAAGAGTGTGGCTGTAAGATTTTTGTTCCACATAGGAAAGAAATGTCTTTTCTGTCATACATGCCAAGCTTTCGACTGAAAATTCTTGCAGCCTTGACCACAAAAATAGTTAGAAAATCTTAATTCCACCTTTTCAATAGCTTAAATGCACTCTTTCCAGACGTTCACAGTGAGTTCATATAGTGGATGCCTCAGTACTGTCTCAGCATTGAAGACTATCTGATTATAATTATGCAGTCACACTTGATTGGAACATAGGCCACATAAGCAAATTTTTGGAGCCTCCTCCTAAAACACACATACATGTCTTAGGCTCAAGAATATCACCCTCTTTTCCTTGTTATACTTTAAAAAGAAAATTCTCCCTCCTGGCTCCTTCTCAGGGTGGTCATAAATAAAAATATTTTATCTTTGGATTAAATATGCAATTATGTTCTAATTCTGAATTTAAATCATCTTAATTAGCTGCAAAACGGAGACCATCATCAATGAAAAATAACTTATTTTTCCAAGAGCTGTCGTTGTTCCTAGGTTCTGGCTGAGCAACTGGGATAACAACAGGCACAGACACTAGGGATAAGATATCACTTACTCTGTATAAAGTGTTCGGGCACTTGCTTGGCTTGACACAAAGGATTCTATTTTTCATTGTGCTTTCACAGCACAAGGTCAATAAGAAAAAGATTTGAAAAGGAGACTATTTTGTTTTATCTTCAGAGATTCAGAAGGCTTTTTTTCCCCGCATAGTTCCAAACCCCCTCATCGTTAAGACATTGAATTCCTGCTGAAATCTGTTTAGGTCTATTTAGGTCAAGTGCAGGAACAGTGCTTGGGTGACAAAGTAATAGTGAAATTATTTCTTCATATTCATATCATTTAATATTTTATGTACAGTCCTGCAAGTAGGAAAATAGCTATCTATAGTGTGGCCGAATTCCAACGTCTTTGCTTGCTGGCTTGTGGCTTTCTCCCAGAAGTTCCTTTTTGACTTAATTTTTGCCACAGCAAGTATCAACACAAATATACTTAGAAAACAGATGAAAAATTTCTTAAAATATCTTAAGCACCATAATATTCTTAACTTTTAAGAAACAACCTGAGACATAGGCGAGTCAACAGTGAAGTGTAAAGCAGTCCATTCTTGTAAATACCGTTGAGATCTAAAAATCAAAGGCTTTTTAAAGGCAGATGGTTGTAAAATATAATGGGTGAGTGTTTAAGTCTGATGCTTTGTTTTCATTCATTTTCATTCATGGAAGTAGGAATCTTGTCTGTAGACGTCTCAAAGATACAGATGAATTCGTTCCACTGGTATACTAAATCCAAAATTGCTAATTTATTTTTCACACCAATTATTTTGAGCTTAGTTGTTGCATATCAGAAATAGTTTGGGGACTGGAATCAGTTGGACCACTATGTTCCCATGATCAACTATTGTAGTACATAGATAATAAAGAAGGAAGTAGTAATTTCTCCTTGATCCTGTATTTGCAAATCAGACCACTGTGAAGTGTAATGGAAAAGAGATTAGAAATTCAAGATCTTGGGCTTCCTGTGCCTGTAAAGAAAAACATTATTTTCCTAGGGAAAAGATAGGACTCAGCTCTTTTTTCCCTAAATGCATTTATTATTTATTTCTCCTCTGTGTTCACTTCTTAGTGGGTTTATAGGTAAGTCAAGCTCAACTTTTTTTTGGCTTATCCAAGCAAACTTAAATTAGGGCTTCACTAAACTATAGCTCTATCACTCAATTGGACACTGAGTTGGACACTCAGTTGGTGTCCAACATAGCTGTTGTATGGTTACTGCAAGACAGCTTTTTACTGTGGTATCATTTCAAGCATAAAGATATTTGTTATAGTATTTTTATTTTTTTTACAGTACAGTTGTCAGTGTTTTGTTATGATAATTTCATCACTGGCTTCCCCTGAATAAAACTCAGAGCCTCCCTGGGTGAAACCACATGGATATGAGGAAATGAGGTTGAGAAAGGAAGTGTAGGCAAACTTAGACAAAAAAAATATGAACTTTTGCATTACATCCTCGTCAAATAGAGGAAATCTTTACTGTATCTGACATCTTGGAGAGGTGACTTCTATAGCCGTTAAGCTTCAGAAAATCAGCTTTGAAAAAGAAAATGTAATTTACACCTTGCATAAAAACATGTTCAAAATTAGGAAACATCTCTATGTGTCACACTCTACAATATTAAAAGTGGTCTCTTTATAAGGACCCACTAATGATATAATGTGCTCCTTCTGCACAAAAAAAAAAAAAAAAAAAAAGGCCCTTACATTTACTTTTCTTGTTATCCAATGAAAAGAACAAATAACTTCTTCAGAATATGGGCTTGAATTTTTGTTTTCTTTTGTTTTTCTAAATTCTAATGCCTGTGCCATTACTGCAGGATTGTAAAGATAAATTAAAGTAAACCAAGGTTGTAATAGACTCACAGCTCACCTCCTCCATCTGCTTTATCACAGAAAAATGAAGCAAGCAGAGTACACAGTGAGTGGAGGGCAGGGCGGGTTGCAAGAGAACATATGATGTTTATTTCCTATAGGCTTAGACCCAGAGGGCTCCAGCAACCACAGAGCAAATGGAGTGAGAACAGCCTTGCGGAGCACAGCACCAGCCTGACTCTCACAAATAATGAGTCTTTCTGTCACTAAAATAATAATGGAAAAGAAAAAAAAAAAAGGGTAATTTACTCTGCAGTGTGATTGCTGAAATCAGGGGAAACAAGTGTAATTACAGATCCCTAGTAGACTTTCCTTCCAACATCTCTTACCCAAAGAGCCTTACCCAAAGCAGATCTGCTTTTAAACTGTATGTATCTCCTTCTATTAAAGTCTGCTGTGGAGGAGCAGGTCTTGAAAGCCATTGCCAATAAGATGGATGAACCTTCTGGCCAGTAAAGTGTTACTGGAATTTCTAAGGAAGGCAGGGTTATTTATCAGGTTTGCTAGTATCAATAATCTTGGTAAAAAAGTTAAGATTTTACAGTCCATTTTTCATGCTAACTGCTGCTGTACTCCTGCTAGGGTATTCCAGCTGTTGGGCAACAAGCCTGTTCTTTGCATATGACCAAAACAGTGACAGAGGTGATTACTTTGAAACTCTAGTGCCTTCTTATGAAAAAATACCTGCTAGATAACAGATGCCATGAGTCCACCGTCAGGACACTCAAACCCACAGGATTTCTTGCAAGAACCAGGGAAAGCAATGAAGATAAGAGTAATACAAATCTCTCAGAAGGTTTACAAAAATCTTAACCCCCTGCAAAATAAAAAAGACACTTAAGAAATAAGAGGAAAGAAAGTCTTGGCAGAATTTCCATCCAGCTGCCACAGGACTGCCTTATGTTGAAATTAAATGGAGTCATTTATTCTAGACAACAGCATTTAGAGACTGCAAAAGACCAGCAGAGCACTACAAATAAAATCAACTTAAGCCCTATCTATACTTGCACATCTGGAAAAGGTAGCTCATCTTCACAGAGAAAGGCCCAGCAGACAAATAAGGCAGCTGAAGGTGTTTCTCCATTCAGACTGCAAGCCTAACAGTTTATTTTTGTCATTTACACATTCCTTCATTTCTCTTCGTATCAGGAAAACACTATAAAATTTTGTTGAATAAAAACTGTGCCCTGGCATACCTTGCTTTTCGTACCTTGTTTCAACTGACAGGTATCCTACAGGCATTAGAAGGGATGGTTCAAAGCTGGGGATACAGCAAGCGAGTCTCTTGCGTTTCCAGTCCTGAGATCTTGCAACATAGCCATGCTACCTTTCATATTGCTCTGCCTTTCAAAAATTGTTCTGGAAGGAAATTATAATGAGAGCTGTAAAACTTGCTTATATCAACAAGCACATATGTGTGTATTTCAGTTAATCGGTGTGAATATTTTCTTATAATCCTCACCTTAAAATACCAACTATTTGAAAGTTCTCTTCTGTAACCTCAGCAGCATCAGCTGATTGGCTTGAAAAACATAGATTTATACATACATTATAAAAACGTGCTGTGGATCATTTCAAGACTGCGGTATTCCATTAGTACCATATATCCTTCTCATTCCAGATGAAATATGTGTACATATCTTTAAAAAGAATGAGGTAAGTGGAAGAAAAATTAAAATAATATATGCCAACAACTGTTAATAAAATGAAATTGATTAGATAGTCAAAAGCCACAATGTGACTAAGTCTCTTACTACCAATAAGTATGGGAATAATCAGTAGCCGCATTCTTGGAAAAATCTGTGTGCCACTGTACGCAGCCACTACAAATCAAGCTAAATTATAGGACACAAAGTTAAAATTTAATTATAAAAATTTTTCTTTTCTTGGCAATAAGTGAGCCACAGATCCAGAATCTTTCATAATGAGTTTCACTTTAGGAAAGTAACTAGTTATGGAAAAAGATGACTGGCCAGGAGCCTAAAAATGAATTGCTTAAATACTTCCAGTGCCCCATTCCAACCTGATTACTCATTTTCTCCTTCTAATTTATCTAATGTCTCCTCTTTATTCCTTTCTAATATAGAAATTCCCATGAATTTCCTGGGCACGACACAAATACAAAATATATTCCATTGTCCAGAAGCCTCATAGTCAAAAAAGCTTATATAATATTCATTCATTATATTCACTTGTTTTTCTGCTCTACAGAAAAGAAATACAGCATTGAAGTAATCTAAGGCAGAATAGGTTGTAGGATCTCTGAATTTCCTTAAATTAAGATGATAATTTACCTTCACTGCTGATCTGGTCTTTGGCTCTTCCTTTCTATAGGAGTGCAAAAAATAATATAACATCATAGAAAAATAAAGATCAGACTCATCATCTTACTATGTTAAAAACAATAATGATAATAATAAATAATAAAGCTGCAGTGACTTTGATGTACTTTATAATACAGTATAATCTTACTTTGCCCTATAAGGAGGTGGGAAACAGGTTAATATGACAAAAAGATAAAGAAATTTGGGTAACCAGTGACTATACCTGTGGTATTACATGAATAAAAGCTTCTATCTCAAGAGAAATGGTAATGCTCAACAGGTACTACTTCCCATCAAAAGAAAGAAAGATACAGTTACCCCAGAATGGCTGAGATAGATCCTCTATGCTGGTGAAAAGAAAGCGATGGGAAGTAAGTTTGCTATCATCCATGTATATAATTCAGTCAGAAAGCATTAAATGACTTATTATCACATAACTGGTTAGGTTTACCCACCTCTGGTTTAAATTGGTAAGGTATTTTTAAGAAAACAAATTGTAATTTCAATATAATACTGCACTGGCAGTATCTTAACAGAGAAGGATTTTGTCAGATTTTCCATTGTAAAGGTCTATTTTCAGAAGTCTGAACTATAAATTGGTGGGGAGAAAAAAACCTTCTGGGGCATGATGGGATAGAATTTGACTTAAAAAAATCCTCAGTTGAAGAGACAATATCTTTTCCTGACCAAATATATATAGAGAGAGAATGAGTTTAAAGACTGAATACACAGTCAGTCCATTATTCTACTGTCTAAGCAGTGTTAACTTCTCCTGTCAAGGAAAAGCAATGGATTTTCATATGATCAATAAGTATGGCTGTTTGGCATATAAAAAGTGTTTTTTATTGTATTTGAGGCTCAGCTTTTTGAGGTAATGGAATCTGGGTTTCCCGGAGAGCTACACTGGGATCTAATCCAACATACTCAGATTCATTAGCAGTGACTTTGTATCCCAAGGTAACTCTTTGGAAGAAAACAAATACATCTGGATTTCACATAGATTGAAATGCAAAGCTGCAAAAGGAAATGCAAAAGTGACTATTTCATTGCCAGTGCACTATACCCAGAGCCTAACCAAAGCCAAATGGAGCTGACACTAGGGGAATTTAAATAGCAACTACACTGTCCACAGAACATTACAGTGAAGAGCTCCTTCTTCTTCTTCTGCCTTAAAACAATGCCACAGGTCATGAAATAATAAGAACCATATAGCCATTAGCCATACACAAAAGGTGTGTTTCTTTCCTTTAGAAATAACTTGAGATATTTTCATTTTTTCCACAGAACCTCGAAGAAACTGGAGTGCAAGTTAAGCTTTATTCAAGTTGCTTTATCAAATTCTGCAAACAACCAAGCAGTGAGTTGCATCCCTGCAAATAAAAGGCCACGTAGCAGGCAGCCAGCTATAAAATAAGGTCTTCCCAGTGTGTGATGCATGATGATCCAAATATATAAGTTTTATGAGCAGATGTCAGAAGAAAAAATCAATATGATTATTTCTCTTAGTCATATTTGTAAATGTGTGGTCTCAAAAGTCGGCCTCCAAGGGATGCAGTTTCTAGTAATTTTATCATAAATTAGTGGTGGTAAAATAGCCTTTTAATTCTTGGGGGGGAAAAAAATGCATTTTTCCCCCCATAGCATTTATTGGCATATCGCTCTGGTAGTCGCAGCCTTCAGTCGCCTCGCAGCGGGGGTAAATTGTTTTAATTTGGTGGACACGTTGCCCGCGTGGAGCCCAGCGGCAGCAGCCGGCGCGCAGGTGTGCTGGGCAAGGAGCCCGCGGGAGCACGCGCCCGTCGCCGGCCCCCGCGCCTTGCGGGAGCAGCCCGGCCATCCCCGCTGCCCGGGCTCGTCGGGAACGCGGGCCATGGCCCCCAGCGTCCCTACACGTGGCAATACGTGAGATCCACGCGCTGGGGTTTGGATCCTGTCCCGCCACTCAGGCGAGATAACCACGTTCCTCAGCACTGCCTGGCCCCAGCTGGAGCGCGCAAGTGCACGGAGGAGGAACGGTATACGAAACACAAGGCTAAGCTCTCGTTATAAAGTTGGAAACGAGTTGGAAGATGAACTTAAAAATTGTACGGAGTTTATTTATGAAAATCCCTTTTTGGCTCTCTACCTTTCACTTAGGATACCTAAGAAATATCTCAGCAGTTAGACCTGCAGAAAGCCCTCACAACGCATCGCCCCTTTCCTGCTTGCAGAGCTGAAACCTTTTGGTTTCTATACTGAATCTTTGGAAGACAGAGGCTCAACACCACGCCTTCATGCTATACCTTGCACAGTCATGCTCCTGATCCACTCCCTCCCCTTTTTTCACTCTAATATGACAGATTATGACTGGTTTCATCTCTACATCCACTGCTCCACCAGCCATTTGCCAGCATCGAAGAGCAGCGTAGATGCATTGGGTTACCTGTTGTCTCATTTTGCACAAGTGAGTAGATGTGTTCTTCTATCACAGCTGTTACTACATTTGCATTCTACTAATAGGCAGGATAACTTAGTACTTATTATTATATTAATAATAAATAAATTATTAAAATGCAAATATAGCAAGCTTCACTACCTGTATCCATACTATTTAATAAAGCAGGAAGAAATTCCTGCTGTTTCTTGGGACTTTGTGATCTAATTTTCACACCTTGGTTTCTCCATTGCATTAGAGAGCCTTTTATTTTTCATGGGTTTACATGATCTTCAAAACAGATTCTTAATGCCAAATAGTAGGATTTCCCCAATCTAGTAATGAAATAAATGAAGGAGTCCTGTCATACAGCATATGCCTTTCTTTTCTTTCTCCTGGAATTGTAGATACTTCACTGATTGTAACGTGTAGAGCATTCACTGCACATCCTTGATATATAGCAAAGTGATGATTCTTCTTACCATATGCTTTAATTTCACTTGCATCAGACAATACTAAAGCATGTAAATCAGTAGGAAAAGACAAATAATAACTGTATCAGGTCTCAAAATGGGAGCATTTCTCTTTGAGTAGGATTTTTCCTCTTTCTTTAGGACCTAAGGAATGAAGGTTTCATTTTTTTTGCTGCTGAGATATGATGTCACCTTGCTTAAGGTGAGGACGTTTTCCACAGCCACAAGAGATTAGTTATTTGCCCCAGTACTGTCGTGAGCAGTCACTGCCTTTTTCTGGTAGCACACAGCACTAGCCTCCCTGCATGTAGGGGAGCTTCCTCCCCTATGGTTCCAGGCTCATCGTGCTGCTGTCCCAGCCCAGGCTTTCAGGGCTTGCTTTTTCGCTGCAGTGACACTTTTCCAACAGCAACACCATCTTCCAAACAGAGGAGAGCTGACAGCAGGGAAAAATGCTTATTTTTATACTTTTGGTGAGTAGGTGGCCCTCATTTTATTGTACAGTAGAGAGACAAGAGGAAAAATGGGGACAATACTGTGTGCCTGAAAAAGTGTGGACTATTAACAAGTTATTTCAATGAGAATCCATGGGAATCTGCAATTGGCTGTGATTTTTTTTTTTTTCTGAGGTGTCTAAAATCCTTTTTTTCTATCCAGTAACATATATTTGCTAATTCTACAGGCATAAATTCCACAGGCATTTTTGCATGTAGCCTTCAATAAGGATCCATAAATAGCTCCTTCACATGTTTCCAGTGGCAGCTGTCAAATGGCCTCATAGAAAATGAATTTCCTTTTGCTATTCCATGCTGAAGAAATAGGTCACTCTGCAGACGGATGAATCTTCTCCCTTAAGTTTTGAATTACTTTCATTAAGTAATGAATTACCTTCATTACTTTTGTTTCTTTCAATAGCATGCCAGAGGTACGATAAAGAAATTAATGCTTTTTTTTTGTCTCTAGACAGTATTCACCATTGACTTTGAAGATTTCAGTATGTCAGATTTTTTAACAGCTGTGAATACCACTTTAAGAGATGTGAGCACCTTAATATATCAGCTGCATTTGCACATGAGAATGGAAATAACTTATTGGGTCTTAGAGTCTACTTCCAAATCTAGGTTTACTCACTTCATCCTTTGGCATCCTTGCCCATAACTCTGACATTCTTTTTCTGTCTTTCAAAGGGGCCACAAAGTGTTGGTCTATGCTGGTCTACGGTATACAGCAACATGGAATACAATGCACTGTAATTACACTTAACATTACATTTAACAAAAAAAAATCTTTTAAAGAGAATCACATTTAACCACATTTTCGGTATGGGCAAATATTACTAAGTTATGAACATTTCAATTCTGATGCAAATGTTAAAATCATCTTTCTTCAACTTTCATGGAGCTTAGATATATTTCAAAAAACAATTGAAAAATATTGTTTTCATGCCAAGGGCAATTTGTTTTGTGTTCTTCTATAGTTGCACGGTGATTTTGTATGGTAATTTACTATGAAGTACTTGAAATATTTAATATGTTGAATCTGGAGGTCATCATTTCCTATAAAAAATAGTTATTTTTGAAGTGCTTAATGAAAATATCAACAATTTGTGTAGAAACAGTATAGCAATTTAAGTACAAAAAAGAAAGTAGAAAACTGCATACAAAGACTATCCGTAAGTTCAAATAATGGATGTAAACTGTTTGTCTAGTTGCTTCACAATACAGACTGTTTTAATTCCCCCTTGACAGTCTTTTTTTTTTTTTTTTTTTTTTGTAAAATCCTTTTTTGAACAATTGCATAACACAAAATAGGACAATGGATTTCCCTTAAAGTCACAAATTACGGATGAGCTAAAATAGCTATCATTCAAATAGCGTTTTTCACTCTAAATTATCCCAAAGCTATTTACAAATGTTATGTATGCAGGAAACACATCATCATCAATTCACGTCCTTTGGGAGATAAGGGTGGGTAGGAACGTCACAAAACAGGTTGACTTGTAGCAAAACAACACAGCTAACTGAAATTAGAGAAGCGAATGTGGGAAAATGAAAGAAGTTCTGCCGAGCCTGCCAGGACTAACATGAATCCTCTTTCAAAAACTGTCATGTTATCACAGTGTGCACAAAACTTGGGGACTGCTAGTGAAATGCTAAAGCAAACTGCACTCACTTTCCTGCATGTCAGTTTTACTTGCTCCAGCCAGAATTATACTTTTTAAAGACTTTCTGGGAAGTCGAACACAGCTTAGACTGCTACCGCTATTGCACACATGCAGTCTCAGTGCTCCGTCATTTAGTTATCAATCAACGTTCAGGCAGAGAATAACACATAGCTTGTGAATAAGGCATCAAATTCACTGGAAAGACACCATCAGAATAGTATGAAGCATAGTAAAAATTATGCGTAATTTTCACCAAAAGTTGCTAGTCTAGTGTTCTCCATTATTTATTTCTGAATTTTGCTTCTAATGTGCATTTCGTCACAGAAGTTCAGTGCTATACTTACAGGGTCACATTGGGATGCTTCATACACGTATGTCCTTCTCTGATCTTTGTGTGGAGTTGTTGGGTCCATAGCCAGTACGGAGTTCTTTCATCATCACTTGGGCTTTCCACGGCTTTAGAGAAATAGTAGCACCTCAGCCCTTTCCAAATTCCATCACCAGGCTAGCAAAAATACACTCTCTGGTGAATGGGTCACTTTTTCCTTACTCTGTCCTTACACTATGGTCCTCAGCAGGTGAAGGTTGGGATACGCATCCCACGAGCCTACTTTCATTAGTCATGTGTGTTCTGGAGCTGGTCACAGTGGAGCTGGAGCTGGCGCTGGCACTTGCACTGCTGCAGCATCGTGGGGCAGCGACTGATGGCCCTAGGCTGTGCTCAGATGGGGTCGGGGTGCTGGGGCACCCATGGGGACCAGGGGCAGCAAGGGCTGCCGGGTTCCCCTGGCCTAGAAAACAATATATTAATGTATTTAAGAGGTGAGTGCATTTCACTGAGGCTCCTTGTTTTAATTAGCATTAGGAAAAGCAGTTCTGCAACTGACAGAAGAAGGGACAGCATAAGATTACAGCTTATAGCTATTATTTTTTTTCCATGTAGCCTCAAGCCACCAAGTGAACACATCAAAAGCTGTAAATATATTGTATTTCTGAAATTATGTTTGGTATTGATTTAGAAAAGTTTTTTCTGTACATTAAAAGATAGTGTTTTGCAGCTGCTAAGCACTACATTCCCCTGCATTGTAGTCATAAATGGATCAAGTCATGATTTTGCTATGTTTTGGGATATGTTTGCTAGTATTGTAGTACAATTTTTGAAGCAACTTCCTTGACGACTTGTATTCATGGATTCATAATCACAGATTTACATTGTGGAGTTGTCGTGGAGTGCATGAACTGGATTTCTTTCAGGTGTAATTACACTGGCAGACACATTGCAGGAACATACTTGCTGTACTACAACAGCTCTTGGCCATGTAGTCCTTGGGATCAGAGTGAAGTTCAGCAGAAGTTGTAGAGTCACCGGCACCAAGGCTGTGGGTCCAATAAGTCATCTGTGTATTGGTCTCTATTCCTTGCCAATGTAGATGGAGCCTACGTAGCATAAAGGTTAGAATATGAACCAAATTTTTATCTTTATTTTAATGATGCAAAAGATAGAGAAACATGCCCCTGGCTATACTTAGTATTCATTATCCTACAAGAAGTACACAGGGAAATGCAGATTGTATGCATTTTTCCTTCTTGAAAAACATCCTTAAACTGTGCTATATTCTCTTGCCTGGTCATCTCATATAACTGCAGGTTTAAGGAACACAGTTCATGTTGCTTTTTTTTTGCCTTTTTATGATCCCCTCTGATTTATCTTTCAGTACTCCATCTAAAACTTCCAGAAGTACAAACAAGAAACTGCCAAGTTCTAGCATTGTACTTTCATCAGTAAAGTGGCATGTAAAATTTGGTAGCTAACTTCCTGGAGAAGTTGGGATGAAACTTTTCTAAGCCCTTTGGCACAGCAGACTAGCTGAGTTAAGAGTTTAGGGTGACATAATACATTTTTCCATGTAAATGCAAGGAAAAAAAAAAAAACACAAAGGAATCTAGGTTTCATCCATGCTGTCACAAAGTCTGGTAAATGCATTAGCTAAGGGCAATGATTAATTCAGCATTCATGTAAATGAAATGTGCAGTCAGTGTCATTTTCAGTCTTAGTTTCAAGTATAACTTCATCAGCAGCTGTTGGTAACATGTCGCTTCCTAATTCTGATTAATTCTCATCCATGTACTCAATAGCACACTAACTACTCAGCATTATCACAGTAAAGCTTCTTTTAATACAAATACATCAGAGTTTTTATAAGACCATCAGAACATTATCCAGTGACAATGTTCTTCTCGTCAGATATGATCTCATGACTAGATTATTTCTGACTGGCTGCCACATGTAACCCTAGGGCATATATGCATTTTTCTTAATGGGTGAATATAAATTCTATTGTATACAGAGAAGCAAAATATGCCTAACAGAGAGGAAAACACATCCTTTGATGGGATTGAGGCAGAAAGAAGAAATTCTGTTCGATTACCGTCCTCTCTCCTGTCTCTTATTTATCTTTGCTTTTTTTTTTTCATATAATTACATGTGACAGACAAATGAAGTAGATCATTTCTAGATAATGTGTTTTGCAATGTGTGGGTGTGCACATTGCATGATATTTATAGACAAGAGTTAGGTAAAAGAGAAATACTGTCAAAGGATATGGAGTGGAGGAAATGCCAAGTGTAACTTTCTAGAAATAGAGAGTATATACAAGATTGTCCTACAGTGGCCCAAAACCCACATGATGTTATTTATCCCCACTAGCTTATTAGTTATTGTTATTTTCTCTCCACAGCTTATTTCAAGATGATGTTTAAATCAGCTGAACCATTTATGTGATCTTCCAAATAACTAGATCATGTGCTGAGATTGCTGCATAGCATCATTGCTGTGATATACTGCTTTTTTACTGTGGAAAAAAAAAAAAAACTGTGTATGCAAGTGTTGCTGCTTTAAATGTGGCAGAGGAATGGAAGGTTTATTTTAAAGCTATATAAAGGTTGTTTTGTCGCAGTAATGCCAAATGGACATGCAAAAGCTCCAGAGTACTGATAACTGAACGGCCTATTCAGTCAGATGCCTACAAAGATTGTTTGGGATTTAAATTTGAGGATTGTTTGGGGTATCTAATAATAAATACTCATCAGATATTGCAGCCACGTGAAAAGGCTCAGTCATGTAGCCACGGCTCTTTGAAATATGTCTATGCTTCTGTTTTTGCCTATTCAGATTTGCTCAAAGAAAATCCTGCACGAAACCTTCAGGAAGAAACTCAAGCTGGTCGCTAGAAGGTGCAATTTGAGGGAAAGCTGAGGAAAGTTAGATTCCTAAGTGAAATTGCAAAATCTGGGTAAATATGGATTAGCATGAGAAATGGATTAGCATAAGAAATACAGAGTCTTTTTGTATGATGTGCCTATGTCTGCACAGTACATAAACTGTGCATGCATTTTAAATCGGCAGTTGGTTGAAAGGAAGACAGTTGTCTCAATTTCTCTGTGCATACAAATCTAGTACTTACAGGTATGATAAATGGAGGATTTAGATTTACAAGCTCTGAAAAAAATTCATTCCACAAAAAAAAAAAAAAAAAAAAAAAAAAAAAAAAAAAAAAATCATATTAAGAAAGTCCTAGGCCCTTAGAATTTGGGAATACAACTGTACTGACTGGATCTTGTAAAATCAAAGGCAGAATTGTTCTCACTGAAGTCAGTATATTGTGTTCTTGAATGGCCACTTAAAGCTAAAGTTAAAATAATTTTTAAAAGAAAACTTTTAACAGGATTTACAGTTCGTACACAGGCTCACATACACAGTTATAGGAGCCACTTGAAAGGAAAGATTTGCTTTGATTTTTCTCCTAGAGTTTATTAAAAGTCATGTATTAATCCTAAACAGAGGGCAAAAAGAAATGAAAAATTATACCATCTCTATTTGAAACCAAAATTGCAGCTCTTTATACTAACCTGCAGAATCGATCATGGTGGGGGGGTTATTTTTATGAATGGAGAACAACATACATGCAGTTTTAATAGTGAACATTTTGTATCGGCATGAGAAATATGATATAATTATTTTCTCAGATGTTCACATTGGACTCAACTGAAAAAAAAATACAGTAAGTTGGAGGAACAAAGTGAAAACTATTTCAGAAGAACAGCAGTAGTAGCTTTCAAGTACTCCCTGCCTGGACACCACTTTTGAAGTTATTTAGGCATTATTTTAGTGCTGCCAAGGACAAACAGTCCAAGAAGGTTGTTACTTTTAAAAGGCCAGTTTGGCTTTCTCCTGTACTGAACCTGTGAGTTTTATTTTATAATGAAAAAAGCTCCTGCAAAGCTGCTTAATAGAACTGGTTCCTAGCATGTGTTACAGTCTAGACTGTCTTGCCTATGGTAAACTGCTTGAACATCCTAGGTAACAGCATTTCAGAGACTTTATCCTTGAATGTTAGTAGGGACCATTAAGATCATCCAGTCTGACCTGTGATATGTTACAGACCCTCACATTTCATCCAGTTATTCCTGCATTAATCCCAGTAATATCTATTTGGCTAAAGGTTTTCTCCCAGAAAGGCATCCAAGCTTGAGCTGAACATAGCACAACATGACTCCATCCCTTCTTCAATAATTCGTTCCTATGTTTGATCACCTTTATAACTGAAAAATGCTGGCTTATTTCCTATTTGGAGATGTCTAGATTCTCCTGCCAGCTCCTGGTGTTTCTTAAGCCTTTCACCATTATTACATTAGTGACTCAAATATTCCCCTTCCTAAAGGAACTTACAAACTCTTCTGGAGCCACCTCTTGGTAAAGTCTTTAATCGAGCCTTTTTAAGCCTCCTAGTATAAATTGTGTTCCCTGATCTTAAAATTAATTTTATGTAGTTCCATTTTTTTTCAAAAATCCTTTCTAGAACATACTCAACAGAAAAACAATATTCTAGCACTTCATTAGAAAACTGCGACTTTTTCTGTATGTGTAAATTCAATGATCACAGAGTCTTATTAGCAGTTCATGTAAAGTTACTAGTACACTACAATCGCAGCCACTTTTTCCAGGATATGTTTCCTGTTCAGTACAGCCTGCCTTTTATGGTGCTACTTGTGAATACCCTGCTTTTCAAACCCATTTCATTGAACAGGCTTATTGTACCAAGCAGCCCAGAGTGCCTGCTCTTCGTCAGTGCTTAGGCTTCCACAGAGAGAAGGTTTTCTGCATTAATCACAGATTCATAGAATCATTATGGTTGGAAAAGACCTTCAAGATCATTGATCCAACCATAAACCTATCACCATCATGCCTGCTAAACCATGTCCCTAAGTCCCTCATCTACACGTTTCTTGAACACTGCCAGGGACGGAGGCTCCACCACTTCTCTGGGCAGCCTGTTCCAATGCTTCACAACTTCTTCCATGTAGAAATTTTTCCTAATATCTAACTGTACCTCCTCTGGTGGAACTTGAAGTCATTTCCTCTTGTCCTATCAGTAGTTATTTAGGAGAAGATACTGACCCCTGATCCTTTCACGTAGTTCTAGAGAGCAATAAGGTCTCCGCTGAGCCTCCTCTTCTCCAGACTAAATAACCCCAGCTCCCTCAGCCAGTCCTCATAAGGTCTGTGCTCCAGCCCCTTCACCAGCTTCGTTGCCCTTTGGACACGCTCCAGCGCCCAGATGTCTTTCTTGTAGTGAGGAACCCAAAACAGAAGTCAGTATGTGAAGCACTCCCTGTGGGGCACTATGCTTGGTCAGTTTCTGACCCTAACCAGTTGTGCAAGCTGAACCCAAAGTCAGCAGTCCCGTTGAAGTGCCAGAGACAAAAGCAGCCCTGGGAGCAGACTGGCTATTGCCATGTATGTCCCTCACCTTGTCCGTTCCAGCCTCACTTCACTTGGGGCTCTAAAGTTTATCACGCTCTGAACCCCGACCCTAACCAGTGGTGTAAGTTGAATCCAAAGGCAGAAGTCCCATTGAAGCACCAGAGACAAAAGTGGCAAAAACAAAATATGTTTTCCCAAGTCATATTAACAGTGTGGATTGTACTTGATCTGAGACTTTATAAACACAAGTCTTAGAATAATACTTCCTTACTGACAATTACTTTTTTAATATCTGCCAGTTAGTCTCTTCTTAATCCATTTAATATATATGTGGTTGATATTGAGGGATATTTACTTTTTAAATCTGAATGTCATGCTATGTTATATAAAGTATAAAGCTCTTCAAAGATGGAGGTAGATTGTAACCCTGCAGTTATGGTCACCTGCCAAGCTAGCAGTCACAAGGCAAAACATCAGCTTTGTTTGACAGCTAATGTTAGTTTAGCCAGTCTAGACTCACTCAGATCAATCTTCCTGTGCTTTTAAACATCATCACCACATCATCACTACCTTTTTTTTTTTTTTTTTTTTTTTTTTTCCCGGTAATTTCCCTGGTAGTACCATGACTTACCTCAAAAGTATGACATTGGACCAAAGATTTCCTTAGTCACCTATTTAAGTACCAGGCTAAAGCAACTTTCAGTTGGTGACAAACAGAAGGTGTCTTTGCAGAATTATCTCAGCTTTGTCTGTCTCACCCAAGCTGGCTAGTAACTAAGCTTCTTGCTCCTTAAAGAGGCCATAGACTAGCCCTGCCAGGGAGTTGTTCATCCTATAGCAGCCCTCACAACTGCCCAGCATGCTCAGAAAAAGGCGCCTTTCTTGCCACTACCTCTCTGCAATTCACACAGATCAGCTCGTTAGCTGTAGTACTGAGAATTAGGGATGCCTCATCTAAAGGCCTGACTACACAAGCAATGGCAAGCCAAGAAGCTAGCACAAGGAAAGGCAGTAATTGAAGCAAAGGCCAATATGTGCTCTCCAAGCCAACCACTTGAATGGTCTCTACAATGAAAACGTGCCCAAAGCAAGCACAGCAAAGAGTAAATCCTCATTTTTTTTCCCTAGATCCCTCTTATTATCAGATTGAAAAGAAGCTATAAAGGCTTCTGCTTTCTTCCCACATAGTCTCTATGTCATATTCCTTTGCATCATTCCTAGTAGCACTAACACACGCAGCAGAGAAAGACAGCTTTCCTCAAACTCTGCTTTGGGACCAAGCCTGGTGTCAGTGCAGCTAAGTGGACCCAGTCAGAGGAATAAGCCTCTACAACAGAATAAGCTGTGGTAGGTTAAAATCTCCTTTTCTGCTCCAGTTTTCCTATGGTTGTAAGTGCTTTGAATGTAGGCACAAAAGTTTAGGTTACCAGTCTTCCCCCTCCTAGTCTTATCGGATGACCTGTGCCAAGAAGTGAGGAATAGATAGGGTTCAGGCCACTGATTTACACCCCGGGCCTGTGTCAGTTCGTGTTTTATTATTCTTTGTTTCAGCCTGAGCTGAAGTGAAGTTGTTGGTGTGTATGGCGGGGGGCAGTGAAAGGTAACGTTCAAGGAGGAATTCTTTGCAGCAGATGTTTTTTAAATAAAGTAGATTTTTCACCTCTAATGTTTTTAGCAAACTCTGAGGAAGTGAAAATCTGTTCTGAATATATGAAAATTCAGTTTCATGAAAAGATGTGTTTATGTTCTTTTCCTTTACATATAATTTTGGGGATTTTTTTCCCCTGTATTTTCATTCCATGGATGTTTCTATAATGAGATTCACTGGGTGCTAATATTTCTTGCTTCAGGAATCAGATAGCAGTCAGTGACTTTTTGTAGGGAAAAAAGTTATTCTCTCTACAGCCTTTTTGATCCACAGAAAAAGAACAAGTTAATGAGAGAGAACAGAAAAATATCTCGAGATATTGTTTCTTATTCAAAGCTAACAATTTTCTTGACAGCATAATCAGTAATATCTACTCTTCCATGCTGCAGCAGGTCCTCATATTTGAGACAGGGACGTGGAGTCCCTAAGTCCTCTACAGAGCATTACTAGAGCAGCCTATGACAAAACCTGCCAAGGAAGACCACACTGCTGCAAAACCCCAACACTGATGATTCATTTAGGATACTGCATCAGTGTCCTGATTAGTGATGTCATGAAGAAATGTAAAACAAGGCTTGTGGAATATCTCAAGTTTTTCTTTTGTGATTAATGTGACATTTCAGAGTCCCTTAGGAAAGAGGATTGACTGAGCCAGAAAGCTAGGTGGGGATTTAAATTTTGCAGAATATACAATAGCTCAAACTAGAATATACCTGGGACATAAAACTAATACCCTTCACCTTGATGAACGGTCAGGAGGATGTATTTGTTGAAATTAAAAGACATTCATTCTTACAGAACAAACCTCACCTTGACTCCAGAGATGCCAAGTAAAGCCCAGTGCACCACTGAAGTCCTTCATTAGGACTTAAGAATGCCATTAGATGGCATCTGAACATAAACCCGGACAGTCTACAACAATTTTTGTTGATCTGATGTTGTTTTCAGTGGCAAACAAAATTAATTAAGCTATATTGGAAAGATGTTCTGAGTGAGAAAGGACATATGACTATTTGCCATTCATTCATCTTGTGTCTGCTGTATAACACTGAAAAGAAGTTGTCTTATAATTAAAGTCCAGTCTTTAAATTACAGATCCTTTACAGGATTACAGTGCATAAACATTCAGATAAGTTTAACCAAGAAACTGAGTTTAACCTTGAGAAACTGCAATAATGTACTGCTCCCTATACCATATTTAACTATATCACCAGATGGTTTGGAACAGCCTAATTATATTTTAAATACTTACCTCTTCCCAGATGCTTCACTCTTGCATATAAATAAATTATCTCAAAGGATTTTAAAGCATCACAAAAGTTTGTATCAAAATGGAGGTACAGAGGATAAGTGCTCATCAAAAAATCTGGAAAAAAAAAAGCTTTATGAAAGTAGGTTTATTAAAATGCTTGTATAGATGTTAAGACTACCTAATGCACAGCTAGACTCTTCCAGATTAAGAGAACTTAATGTCTTGGATTTGGACTCCATGCATTGGACTCAATACCTTGGATCAGCCTAGCATAAAACAAAAAATAAACGAAACAAAAACAAACAACAACAACAACAAAACAATACACGAACTTAATATTCCCACTTAAATGAACTCTGAAGTTTAGGTATTCTGGCAGGAAAGTGTTTGCCTGCAGGCAAAGGAAGGTGATTTCATTATTTTCATTCACCTCTTGTCCAAGAGTCACATTGGGTTACCTGCATTCCCTGCTAACGCTACTGTTGAGGGAGAGATGGAAGAGCTCCTGGATCCCAAAGCAATAAACCAGAGTTACCTTCTAAATAGATCGAGGCATTTATATTTGCTAGCCAGTGCTGTGTTTCTCTGCCCTCCAGTGGTGAAAACCCTCTCAGAAAACAACAAATCAACTCAGAAACAGTTTTCAAAACATCACCAAGATTAAAGGCAGGACATACTCCAGTGTTTGGAAAGTTTTCAGGAAAGACAAAATGATTTCGCATATTGAAATGGGGTACCAAAGAATGTAAGAAATCAAAATAACAGGATTGCAGGAACCAAGGTGTCCATGTTAACAAAACCCAGCCCAAAAAGACAGCTTCAGCACTGTGTATGCTACTAATAGAAAATGGGATATCTCTCAAAGAATGTTGATCTGCATAAGTAACTGTATGTTATTTATTTCTCAGAGTATTTTAGCAGGCAGCCTTGGGTTGGAAGTGCAATGAATACGCAACATAGTGTTGGCAGCAGAAGTGGGAAAACTTAAGATTTATTCAAAGAATGCAGCTTCTAACCAGAGCAGTTACTTCTGCCATAGTCCCACAGGTGCAACCCTCTCTTTGAAGCTCCTGTTGTTGTTTAATCCTGTAAAACATTTAGAAAAAAATCAAGCCTAATTTCTATATGCAAAAGCTTAATTTCCTGGAGATTACATACAAGCTGCAAGAACTGAAATAACTGTCATACAAATTCTGTATACATGAAATGTGTTATGTTAACTTAAAATGTTTAGGAGAACACAAGTAATTTTCTTTTAATCATTTTTCCCTTTTTTTTCTCTTTCTTGCTGTTGTTACCGTTTCAGATAACATCTGTCTTGAAGAGTAGTAAATACAGTAGGGCTAAGCTTAGTGTAAGTGTGAGAGCCTAAGTAATGAATAATAAAATTTCCTCATTGCTTTGAAAGTATGGAAGCTGCCAATACATTACGGATCATAGTTGTTATGCAAAATCAACAAATGGCTAAAACATGCGCATGAAAGTAACTCCAAACACTGCCCATGTAAATATTTTCTTCATTACAGGAAATTGTTTGGCTATGGTAATTGGTATTTTTTGAGATACATTTTCCACGCTTATTAACAAGCTAGCTAGCTTTATAACACAACAAATATTGTCCTAATTGTTGCATCAGGACCTGTTTCCACTGTTAACATTCTGCTTTTAGTGTTCTAGTGTGCATGTACATATAAACAAACACACACACACACATGCACACTCATTCTCAAAAATGCATAAGAAATATTAGTGATGGATTTAGTACTGCTGAGATATAATGTTACTAATGCAGAGTCTGTAAAGCATGGACATGAATAGCTACATCATTCAAGATGCCACCTCTGGTTCTAATGGTGAGGGCAGTTGTCTGGAGGTCTCCAGGAATGAGTAACCTCTCATTCCGCAGCCTCTAGGGCTGATACCTGAAATCAGTGTGATGTTTCCACTGAATTTCACGATGCCCTGTGCTTATGACTGACCCTCTAAAAGAATTTGAGTTCCAAATCCCAGCACAACTCTCTTTCTTATTCACCAGGCCCTAGAGATCAAGGTTGAATTCGACAGCACAACAGAATTAAAGTACTTGGTATAAGTGAACACAACGTCTGCTTTTCTGGTTGGAGAACAGTTAAGTTATAAAATTATGTGGGGAAACTCTTGGTTTGTTTAATATTTTGAAATTGGCCAGCGTCTGTAATGCAATACAGGAAGGAAGGAAGTCTGCAGTTTGTGGGAAATCTGATTTGTTTCATTGGTAATCCCAAGTAGGTAAATTACAGGGTAAACTTAAAAATAAAAAGACTTTTAAGTGTCTGCAAAAGTCGATGGCATTAAAAATAGAGGAATATCACTTGTTTTCTGTAGAAGTGTTGTGCATTTCAACGGCTTTTTTAATTCTTCAATAGACATGCTTAGATGGAGCCCCAAATAAAAGTTTCCATTACATTTGTGGGTTTATCCTATAGTAGTGACTTTTCCCTAAACTACACTGGAAGTAGAATTCAATTCACTATTACTTAAAAAAGGACTCTACTGTACTTAATCACAAACAGCACAAAGCCAAGAGGGAGGGAATGGGTAGGAAAATCAGACATATTAAAATATCAGGTACACATGGGGCAAAAGAATTTAATCTATAAATATATATATACACACTATATATATATTTCCCTCCTAATGTTTGTATAAGCTTAGATATACTACAGTATTTGGATTCCAGATCACAGCAAGGATGTTTTGGTATGTGGTTGTGCTCATTTCTTCCCCCAAATCTACAGATGTTCATGTCAGACATGACAAAAAGATGCCTCATATTCACAAGAGGTAAGTGTGAGACCATGTCCATATTAGGAGCACTTCGATGTCATATATCAGCAATACTGTACCAGCAAATCATTCCTGATGCAGATCCATTTTATACTAAACCCTACAATCCTACTGGTGTAGTTTGTTTTAGCCATTTGTTTCCCACAGCTGGCTAATACGCACTTTTCTCAATCTCATCCGACAGAGCTATGCTGAGAGAAGGCTGTCGTATACAGCCTTGGCTTAGGAAAGCCATAGATACAAAAACATTTCAGAGCTCTTAATCCATGTATTTGTTCTGTGCAGAGCATTGCAGCAGAACTGTTTCACTGTGGCTTTATTAGGTATTTTCCCACCCTTGATTTCTGGAGCAAAGTTTCATTCCCTGAGAGTGCAAAGAGTTCCGCTGCTGTAAATCCACACTTCCCCCTTTTCACAACACTGGGGCTGCTCTGGTGCTCAAGCAGTTATAACTGCAAAGGACAATTCTTGTGAGGACCTGTTTTCTGAAGTGGGTCCTCATTTCTGAATGACAAGTACTGATTTTCAACATGAAATACAAAAGGAATATTTTAAAGGATTTAACTAGAACTATTTGTAATGCTCTGAATTTACAGAGCAGTGTTCTCCTTTCTTCTTTCCATTTTTTTCTCCATGGCGAGCATTACAATTAGTAGTCTTGCAATCAAATTGTGTCATGACTTTTGACTAAACTCAGAAACTGCAGCTTGTGGCTATTGCCAGAATGACACTGAAGATAGTTTTAAATTGATTTGTGAACTGTAGTAACAAGAAGCAACATTTCCATAAATCTGGAATAGTAATCATTAACAAAATGTGTTCCAGGATCATTTTTTGACTTTGCTATTGGAGCCATTTGCAGGCAAACATGAGTGGTGTTCTGTCCCCTACAACCAATATGTAATCTGTATGTAACTCCTGCTTTGTGGCATCACTCCTTGCTTTTTAAGGTCTCTAAAGAACTAGATATTATCCCTTTGTAGATGTTGTCTTATAGATTTAGTTTTTCCTGAGTTTAAATGATCACATTCAAGTATACAGAATAATTGACTTGAATATTGAATACTCAATGTCTCTAGGCAAGTTTATTCACTGGAATTTAATATAATGCCCAACTATTTATATTCATTTTCATTTATAGAATCATTATGGTTGGAAAAGACCTTCAAGATCATTGAGTCCAGCCATATTAATTGCTACTTGATAAGCAGTGGAAGCTATAGCATGCAACACAATCTAAAATGAACTGAAGAAGGACCCCAGGACCCAAAGTGAAGAACACTTTTGTGCTGGCAAGTGCAATGAGAAGAGGGCTGGTGCAAGGATTCTCTTTGGGAATCACCTGCTGGCAATTTTCTTCAGCTGGACGGGATGGTCATAGCTCCTTTTTATTTCTAACTATTTACAGTAGTATAGGCTATAAGCTGCCTTGAACAAGGTTGGCATCCATTTCACTTGCAAAAAATAGGATTCCTGAAGGGGGATTCAGAATCATGGTTCCTTCTCTTTATACACTTTATTTATCACCAAAATCATTGCAGAAAGAACCAGAACAAAAAGGATCAATTTTTTTAGCTAAGCACTGAGCTGAAGAGTTAGATCATCCCAACATGTAGGATCTCTACGAATCCTTATCTGGCACCTGCCACTTATGCTAAAGGAGGCAGTTATGGTGAGATAGAGCAGGAGGTTGTCTTTCCAAATGGAGACACAGACAGATTGCTTGAGCCTTTGAGAGGTTAGATGGTGTCTAAATATTCTGACTCATTGTCTAAGACTCTTAAGTCCTCTGAGTCAGGCCTCAACAGAATTTAGATAATGACTGCATTTGAATTACTGCTCTAGTCTAGATCAGCAGTGCACTTCTTAAGAGATCTCCCAGCCATCCCCATTTGCTGCACTTTGGCTCACATTGCAGAGCAGTCCTGGTGACCAGAAGCTTGGTACCCTAGCGACATTGTGAGGCTGAAAGGGAGCCTATGGGACCCCACCTAGAGCTCTGCAACTGCTCTGAGGCATTCCGTCCTTGAAGAACCCGTGTAAGAGATGAAATCCATCACACTATTTTCCATCATTGCATACAAGGGTAACTGATCTTCAGAAAAGTATGAAGAGTATGAATCAAATGTTGAACAGCAAGATTTGAAAAGTAAATAGGTCACTAGAGGGAGCCTTTTCATCATCACATCTTAGTATCAAACTGCTACCGCTTCAGGACTTCAAACACTTGGATGTTGTGTATGTTGAAAGTTCAGTAAGTGCTACTTCCTCCATTTCTTCTTTTTGAAGAAAATGCAGCTAAAAGAAATGTGTGTACAAACCTGTTGCAAAATTTCACATTCATTCTGAGGTTGAGTAATTACAGACTTCCAAAAGATTTCACTACAGAAAATAGGTAGAGCCAGTTAGTACAGTGGATGGAAACAGAATCAACTTCATGCAGCCCTTGTGAAAATTCCTTCTTCACATGGTATCAGTAAGAGAGCATTAGTTTTTCTGCCTTTCAAACACCAAGACAAACACAAGTTGTCACTGTGAGAGGAATGTCTTCAAACCACACAAATTACCTTCTCCCCTTTATCTTCATGACATGTAGCTGGTGGTAATTCCCAGTAGCTGGATCTCAATGGGCTAAGTTATTTATTTGAGAGCATATTATGAAAGTCTTTTTATACTCTCCTTTCAGTGTTTATTGTGGACTATATAAGCAGTCAAATTTCCATTAGTTGTTCTTGGCCTATGTAAATGAGTATTCATCTTTTTGTCAGTGTAAGGAATCTGGTAGTTCATTGCTGCAGCTCTTTTCTTTTTGGCGTATCTAACAGCAGAAAGGTCTCACATTACAAGGAGTGCAGAATAACTGTTTTTTTCCACGTCTGCTGCAACAGCTGCCTGTGATGTGTGGTGTGCTTGTGTCACCCAGGTAGTCAGCTGGTCTAGCTCTTTCTCTGTTAGACTATACACAAAACGCTGAACTATATCTGTAAACATGCACTCAGTGTTCTGCTACACTCTAAATTTAGTAAATGACATAGTGGTTGCAGTTTGTGGTTCTTCATAACAAATTCTATATGATTTACAAGAACTCATGGAAAAATATAGGAAGCAATAGGAGAGCTGTGGAAGAGACCATCTGTTCAAAAGATCCCATCAGAGGCAAGAGGGCTCAGGTGTGGTTGCAACCAAGATGATAGAAAAATCAAGCACTTTCTGAGGTACTTTCTTTTTTTAAAAAAAAAGTATGTATATACAACAGCAGAGGGCATGAGACAACAAGAAATTCTACATGTGTTAAGGAACCTATGGTGCTAAAACCTGGGGAAGGGGAATGGTAAGTTTTCTACCAGTGTATGGGTCTCTGTGCCTTATAGATTATAATGGATGTTAGGAATAGGGAGGCAGGTGGTGAGGGCAAAAGGAATGAAGGGAAATCAGAGACACAACACATCTCCTGAGGGCACATCCCCTGTTGTCACCACTACAGCATGGAAATGGCATGGTGGAAAGACAGTGGCACCACTGGCGACTCTCCCTTCTCATGCCAGCACGTCCCCAGTGTGCCATGGGTGCAAGCCAGCCCCTGCCCGCCTCTGGGTCATGCAGAGTGTTTAGGATAAATGGCTTTGGAAGCTCTCCACTGGCAGGCCAACCTGAGCACTGCCATTGCCTGAAGCACTGATAACTCATAAAAATAGGCACCTTTGTATTTAAAGCAAGAACGACCTAGAAATTCTCTGTCAGTAACACAAGGCTATAGTTTGATATGATCTCATGCTCTTCCAAAGCATTGAGTTCAACAGGACTCAAAAAAAAAAGAAAAAGAAGTCAAGGGAGAAAACATTTGCCAACATGCAATATTTATCTGCTCATCTCACTTAGAAGAAGAAAGGGTATCGAATTGACTTGGAAGTAGTAGACACATGCAAAAAGCATACACACACACACACACACACATACATATATATATGGTTACTGTGGTGTGGGAACTAATACATTCTTTTAGCTCATTCAAAAATTGCATTTAGGTGAAAGTAACTGTGAAGGATGTTTCTGTCCTTGCCTCATACTCCCACATTGTGCCAGGCATCTGAAGCATTCTTGCATGAGTGAGGTTTTACAGTTTTCTCCGCTTTCGTTTTCTGACACCTTTTGCAGGAGCTCAGAGGTTATTCTGTCACTGGGAGCTGCGTCCTCACGCAAAGGCCCCATGCAGCCAAAGGCTGGGTGCTGCTATCACAGCACCTCAGGATGGCCTTAAAGGACAGTCAGACCAGCTGTTTGTGTAAAACAGAGATGTCTGGAAGCTGTTCAAATTGAAAGGATCAATATACATTGCAACCTCATAGAACCCCACCCAAGCTTTTTCATCATTAAGCATCACTAAGCCTGCAGATCATGCTCAAACAGCATCCCACTGCTGACACACTGAGGCTGGAGCATCCCTGTCCCATTACGAACATGGTGCCCAAAGCTTGCCGCCAACATCTCCCATGGCCTGTATCTTCTGGCCTCACATAAAAACACAGAAAAAGTCAGTATGTGCCTGGATCACCTCACACCTACACAGATTTCCCACACTGCATTCCTTAATTCCTTCAAAATACAACTTCGTTATGAGCATGCTGGGGATGGAGAGGAGGGAGATTCCTGGTGCTTTTTTGCCAGCAGCATGCTGGAAGAAGCAGTTGGATACAGCTGTGTTTAGCTTGTCCTATAGCTTTTATTTCCTGTTCTACAGATGTTTATTACCATCTTAAATGCTGGTTCTAAGAACCCAGATGCTAGTCTGAAAATGCCACATGATACCATCAGGCGTCTGTGTTAACAAAGTTGGCTGTCAATGAATAAAAATAAGAAATTAAATCTGTATCGGAAAGATTTTCTACCCTCTTTCTACACATTTTCTTGGTTGTGTAGTAGTTGATCATCACTTCCACTTTTTTAAAAATCATAAAGCCCTAAAAGGTTGGTACTTTCAGGCATGGGTAGATCTACATACCATATTAAACAACTGAAGTGATTTTCCCAAAAGAAAATTAAATATTGTTAAGTCCCATTATGTCGGTACAGGAGACATGACTTATCTCAGCAATAAGCTAGATGTATTAATTCTTCTGCAGAAGAATTTCTGCAGAATTCTGCGCTCTGCAGAAATTCCACCATCTAACATTTGTCTTCAGTAAAAGTATCAGAGGAGTGTAACCTTGAAAGACATGTTAAGCGATAAGAGATAAAATGTGGCCTTGCAAAGAGTTGCAGGATTTTTGCATTTCTGAAAATCTTACTAATCCAGTGTATTCCAGCACATTTTACCAAAAAGCAGCCTCTAAAGGCTGTGTCCAAGGGCAAGGAGTGGGGGCTGACGTGGCCCATTCAAGCACAGACAGGCAGTGACAGCATGGGGCCACCCTGTCCCCAAAAGCACTCAGAAGCCAAGCCCAATGCCTCCTTTTAAAGGGAAAGCAGATTCTGCCTCCTAGCCAGCATTTCCTCCCCATGCCCTAAAGCTGCTTTTTCCCGTGTGTGCAGGGGTGACTGGAGGAGAACCGCAGACCACCAAGGCTACTGCAAAGGAAAGGTATCCACTTAGTTTCTGTTTTCTGCAGACAAGGAATTGCTGCTGCATCAGTACAGCACATTTCTGTTCTCCTTGCTGGAAATGAGATGACATTTATTGCAAACTGTTATTTACTTTTATTTATCTTTTTCTTCTTTTTTTTTTTTTTTTCTTTTTCTTTGGAGAGTGTCAGGCTTGCAGGGGGCCCTTCGCTTCCTTTGAGAAAGCAGCAGCGGAGTACAAAGCATTTTCCCCAGGTCTCTGGTGTTGCCTAATCCGAACTGCCTGCATGCATGAATGTTACCCTTGTGCAGGCGGCGGCGATAGGAGGTACAGCTTAAGGAACACCAGCATAAATCAGACTATCCAGCAGCTCAAAAACGCCAGTGTAACAAGGCGTTCCTGTGGAGAAGCGCGCATGAGCAGAGAGGTCAGAGCAGTTAAGGACTGCCCGCAGAAACAGATGTTGGATGCTGTGCCGCGGCCCCAGTCGTTTTGCTGAAAAGTTTGGAATGGTTTTAAGCCGACGGAAACTCAGCTCGCGCTGGGGTGCAAACGCTGCCAGCCATCCTCACTCACCAGAGAGCAGCTCGATAGCAGGTACTGTACGGCTCTCTTTCTATGTTTGCAAGTGCACAGGAAAGGTTTGAGGGGCGTTTGGAAAAGTTTGTTGCTGCCCTAGATAAAAATATCTCAAGGAAGTTTTTAGAACTTTGCAACAACATTGCTAACATAGATGCCGGTGTACAAAGCGAAAGCAGTTAGCTGAAGACAACCTATTCTCATGAGTCTGACTTTTATTTTAGCTGTGTCAAGTCTATAAATTAGGGATCTTTGGAAGATACGTTCTCTGATTGCACAGCACCAGACTGAGTGGGATCACCTACAAGAGTTTTCACTAAGCAGTGCCAAACTGATGCCTATGGGACCTGTTTGTGTTAAAAGTATATCTAAAAATGTGTATGTTTTCTCTGGAATTATGAAAACTAGCTTGAATTTGGATGTGTCTTCTGAGTGTTTTGATAGTAAAGACAGAATTTTTTAAAAAATCACTAAAATATGAAAGCTTTGCTTTCTATACACCCCTTGATGATTTTATTGGATGAAGAATTCTTTTTTTGGAAACAGGATTAATTAGTGGTGGAGTAGGGAAAGAGTTTTGCTTTAGACTGAGTTCAGTTCACATAAGAAAGTGGGCTGCCTGTTTGCCCAGTGGCTTCAGTACTACTTGGAACAGTGGGAGTGGGTGGAGGTCCCCAAAAACCTTCTCCAAACTGCCTGTGGCTGAACAGGGCTGAATGTGGCTACTACCCCACAGGGAGAGCTGCCTTGCCGAGCGGGGACTGGGGCCCTCTCAGGTTTCTTGAAGCAACGAGGAACAGAGCAAACTCCTTTAACTTTCCATCATATGCCTAAATGTATTCCCCTTTTCCCCTTGCCTTCCATGAAGAAAGTGGCTTGACAAGGGTAATATCATTCAGTGCAGCAAGCCGCTTTCTGTATAATAAAGGTTATTTTGTAGGCAGCTCCTGAGGAGCCTCATCTCTGAGTTCCATCCTGCGCTTTGAGTCTATAGAGCTCTTCTGTCAGGCACAGGCAGTTAGTGACAAATAATTGCACCTCATCTTGGATATTTCCAGCTCCATTTATTTCAGCTGTCACTGGGGCATTTTCTACGTGTGTGTAAAAGATGCCTGAGGTATACTCCGGTATCTTTCCTAGACAAACGTGGGATGCAGCAAAGATACAAATCCAGATGCAAGGAACTGAGTGTCCATAGACAATGCCATGCCAACACTGATGCTTGCAAATTAATTTTCACATCTGTTTTCACATCTGATATGAATATCACCTTCCCTCTAGAACTCTAAGTATAGAAATGTTAATTTCTCCATTGAAGCTTATAGCACAGATGAATAAAATGTATTTCAGAGAGTGTTAGAACTATTAATAAAATCCAAGTGGTATGAACACATAACACAAATATTTCCTTAGATATTAACTAAACTACCAAATTCTACCATTTCTGGAAAACAAAATGTTAAGTCAACACAATTTATAAAATCAGGTTACTTGGGATAGTTCAATGTTGTTGTCAAGTACTGGGTAATTTCAAAAAATCTATTTTAAAACCTGTGAACCAAGGTCATTTGGCTTTTGTCTTAAATCCTTTTAACAGTTTTTCTTGTCCTGACCACAAAACAGAAAGTCCCAGAAAACCCTTTGCAGAAAGCTGTACTGATATGGGGGGAAAGGTAAAGGAGGAAAAGTCTAAGCCAGAAGGTAAGTCTGATAAAAGAGGACACAAATTCAGTGTCTTCTGTGAAAGTAATCCTCCTTAATAGAGGCTGGCTAGCATTTCTACAATTAAGGATCCCTCTCCTACAAGCCTGCAAAGAAACTTGGCACATTCTGTGAGGAAACGGCAAGCTATTACTTTCTCTACAATTACAGAAAAAAAAAAAAAAAAAGATGTAGAGGACTGCATTTTGAATAGATCTTCTCTTCCTTTCTGATTGAGTAGCATTTTTCATATAGTGCAGTCATGCAACAGAAGAGAATTATTTTGCTATCTTAAGTGATTTTTTTTCTATACAAATGAGCAAAATTCCTCTAAGAAGTGAAGATGTCCTATCAATAACAAATAACAATAATGCCTTTATTCTTCTTCATTTAGGGCCTTATCTAAGGTCAACTGAGGTAAATAAAATAGGGACAACATTAAAGGGCTTCGGTTTAAGTTTTTTATCCATTCTCATTGTAGTGACTAATGGGAAAATGCAAACATGGCAATGTTGTTTCTCTTGGTTTTACAGGATCTCAACGCACCAGATGAAGAAATGATCTGGCATCTAACATCTTACTGGTAAGAAAAAAATGTTCATTAATTATGGTTATATCATATGATCTACATTTAATAATAATATAATACCATATTAAAAACCAATTCAAAGTATACTAACAGTATGATTTGTTGATTTTTAGTTCTTGTTGGTTGTTTTTAAACCTTTCACCACACAATGGCCACAATCTGCACAAAAAGGATGTCAGAGGAAGTTGCTTACGTTCAACAGCTTCCCAAAACAACTTCAAAAAAAAATCTCAAACCTTCAAAACAAACTAACTGATTTTAGATGTTATCTTTCACACACAGTTTCCCCAATCAACATGCTCCTGACAAATTTGGAAAAAAAATAGAAACGGAGATTTTAAAGTTATGGACCTGACACTTTCCTTTTCATCGAGATTAGGAGTTCATGGACGTTAGCAGTACTTCATGTTTGAATTACTATCAAAGTTTAACATATCATCTGCCTATTTTTTCTTTTGTATTTAACTCAGCTTTCATTTGGAAACCATACCTGAAAACCTCTTGCACTTGAACAACTTATATGCGTCTTAAATAATCCTCCTATATTCTCCAAATAGAATTCCGATCTCTGTCCCTCCATACACAACAATACAGGAATTTGTGTGCAAGTATTTAGGTTTCTCAAAGAACGTACAGTTTTCTTGAGCTGGATGTTAATATCCAATGTGGATAGGTAGTCAATCTCCAGTACATCTAGAAGGAATGATGCAATGCTAGGCTGATAGGGGGACTTTGGCATTTTACAGGTATATTCTAGTCTTGAAAGCTGAACAATTGAAGCAGCAGTGTTTGTCTAAATAAAGATGCACGTCGTATGTGTGTGTCTTCCAAGCACAAGGGGTGAGATCCAAAGAGGGCCTGTAATGTGACCACAGCAGAACTTCTTTGCATATGTCCAAGAAAGTGATCCAAAAATGAGATGCTCCATAGACCTATAAGGAACCTGTATTTAGTTAGCAGCTATGCCTTGACCTTGAGTCATCGCTGTTCTAGGTAGAGCTTTTAGACCACCATTTCCCTCTGTGCTATATGTCTAGAGACAAAAGTATGGGTCATAAACTCTGCTCAGGTTCTTAGAAAATGCCCCACAATTAGGACATTTATTAGAGCACACTGGCAGTTGCAAATCCTCTCAAGGAACAGCATTCATAGTCAATGTATTCAAAATACAAGCCATCAGAGAAGTGTTTATGTGTAATCATCGTGATTAAAGCACTCACCTAGAAAACGAGACTCGGATCTGACATCTGCTGACATCTGAGAGGAATGAAAATATGTATTTCCATGGCCTACCTAACAGACCCATCAACCAGGCTGCAGTCATGGGAAGAAAGAAGTAAAAGGGAAGTGATGACTAGTTTGGTAAAAAGAATGACAGGCCCATATTTTCCCAAGTAGTTAGCAAAGCTTATCAACTACACAATGTTTAGCCAGTACAGTCTTGCACAAGCGAGTGCATGGCTACAACTCTACTTAAAAAGGTGTGTGCATAGCCCCTATATTAAGAGAACTGGAATTCTCCATTTCAAACTAATAAAGTAATTTTTCTGCAATCTTCCTAAAGTACCTAACCCCTAGACATGAGTAGAAGTGAGAATAGGCATTTCCTTTTCACTATAAATAATACCCTGCTAAGTTTGCAGGATATTTCTGTCACCTTTCTGTCACCACTATCACTTCTACTACTTTTTCTGCAGATAGCCCTGAAAACTTTCAGGGTCAGGGAACACCTGAAGATGAGATTTTGCCCTGTGTTATGACCCTTACGTTAGCCCTCTAGAATGCTCTTATTAGTCCCAGCTTTACCCTACTTAAGGTAGTTCAGATAAACACATCACAGGAATATTTCTTTAGCCAAATAAAAACACTTCCCTTTGAAAGCTCTGCAGCACATTGATGCATTGACAAGTACTCTGCTCTGTATCAGCCACACACCTATCAAGATAGAAATCTTTTCCCTGTTGCTACAAATAAGCAGTCCACTTATCTAAGAATGACTAGAGAGGCCATACGTCCTTAATCTGGTCAATGTTGATACCTAAAACTTTCCATGACCCTGGGAGCAGACCCTCCATCTGAATAGCTTTTGCAGACAAAAATAAGTCACTGAAACTCTTGCTCACTTTAATCCCAAGAAATTTTCACTGTTCCTTATGATGTGTTGCTGCTGTCTTTGCTAGAAGCATCATATAGTGAGTCATGGAGGGAGAGAGAATAGTCTAAAATAATCTCTGTCCTACTGACATATTTAGTCATGATACATGAAGGCAGCTGAAATAGCATGGGGATCCACAGCAATTTCTGCTAACATTCAACCTCAAAAAAAAAAAAAGTCTAAAATGTGAATAAATGTGGGGGTTTCATAATGAAGCAAAGATAAAGGTGTCATTCTCAATCTGAAATTTCGTGGAGATCTCCACCATAAGCTAATTCACCCAAAAAGATACTTCTAAGATGCTGTCTGACTGGGTTCTCTAGTGGTTTGCAGTCAAGATCACTTGGGGCAGTCTACATGCGCAGCTACATGCATCCGTGGTGACGAACAGCCAGAGCAGTGACTTTCTTTCCTTCTTCTGTGTTTCAGGAAATCACTGATCACTCCCCTGGTTTTCTGTCTCCTTCTACAACCACCACAGACACTGCCTTCCATTACCACAAAACCAAACATTGTCCTATTTATGGCTGATGACCTTGGCATAGGGGACATAGGTTGCTATGGGAATGATACTATCAGGTAAGGAAATAGAGCATAGTAGTAAACAATATTTGTCTTTTTTTTTTTTAGTGTAAGACTGACATCTTCTGCCAATTCTCAACCATTTAGCCTGCCTTCGAGTTCATTTAATGGAAAAGTAGAGGGGCTTTCTCATGGGTGCCACTAAGAGTAAACGCAAAGTACTGCC
Source organism: Nothocercus julius (assembly GCA_013398735.1). NCBI lineage: Eukaryota > Metazoa > Chordata > Aves > Tinamiformes > Tinamidae > Nothocercus > Nothocercus julius. The sequence goes on along the minus strand of VZSV01000019.1, from coordinate 6,546,336 downwards.
AGGATTATCTAAAATGATAGAGGTCAATCCCAGGGCCAGATCTGCTCTTCAGAGCTGTTTTAACTGAGAATATGTTCTTAGTTCTTAGGTATTTCTTAATTGTTGGAAAATGCTAAACACCTGCACACACCTGAACAGAGAAAATTTGTTTCCTCCTTCCACGGATCAAGCCTCATTACTTCATTTAACTCTGTTATGTATTTCTTTCCAAGCACCATGTCAAAATTCATTATAAACCACTGCAATGAGCTACGTTACTAGGAAAAAAAATAGGGAAAACAAAAATATAGGGCCTGAAGTACAGGGTCATCTTCAAATAGAATATATTTCCCCAGATAAATCTAAGTCTGTTATTCCTCATCACCTTCCCCTTGAAAGCCCTCTGAATGACGTTTGATAATGTTGGTTGTGTTTTTAGGACCCCAAATATCGACCGTCTGGCAAGGGAAGGCGTGAAACTGACTCAGCACATTGCTGCGGCTCCGCTTTGCACCCCCAGCAGAGCAGCTTTCCTCACTGGCAGATATGCCATCCGATCAGGTTTGCCTTGGACAGCCTTTAAACCTAGAAGCAGCCTTTAAAGGAGGAGCTTTACTGCCAGAGGGAAGAATCTCATGCAACTGGCCCAAAAGAAAGGAGGGTGTGCAAACAGAAGGGGTGGCGGGGACATGCCCTCCCTCACTAGGGACACGCACGAGGCCCCGGCAGCTAGATCAGGCACCTCTGGGCTTGCATCTGTATGTATGTGGAGCAGTGAGCGGACCTGGGGGGAGGCGAGGAAGAGCAGAGCAGCTTGCCCCCTTCCAGCTAGCAGCTCCTCCTGTCACGTTTGCAGGTAAAAGATGGCAGATCTAAGTAGACTCGTGTCCATTCACTCCAGCCTAGACGCAGAGTGAGTGGTTAATGTGAAAGCTTTTGTTAGCTATGTATCAGAATTCATTTATCCTACAAAATAACAGTTTGACAGCTGTATTATTTTTCCAGGTTCTATTGCATTCCTGAGATGAAGAGATAAGAAAAACAAATGGCTTTACATGTCTTTAACAGCAACTCTCCGACACTTGCTCTATTGCAAATGATGTTCAGTACGCTCATTCCCAAGGCATTTTGAAGCTGTCACATCATCCTGCTTTTTTTCTGACAGCTTCCACTGAGGCAGCTGGAAAATGTATACAAGCGTTGATACGCTCTGTCTCCCACTATAACGACAGGGTCAGATACACTGAACACTTCCATGGAAGACTGAGATCCTAACCCTAGTTTAGTGACAGATTGTGTTTCGCATTGCGTCATTTGATGGGGTTATGCCAGTATATAATGACAAATACCATGGTATAAACGTGCAGGTGGGGAAAAGAGAAGGGGGCTACTTATCTGCTCTGTGGTTTTCAGGAATCAGGTACCTACCACATGACCATGCATGGAGGTTTTGAGAGTCTTTTTGGTCTTAGAGAAGGTGAAGAATGAGGCCAACATAAGGCTGCAACCTCTTGCCTACCTCGCAATCACACCAGATGGGTGCAGTGCATACAGCCTGGATGCCACTGGAACATACAAAAGCTTCTATACAGCAGTGCTATTGAAAGATGTATAAATATTATATAATTGAAAGATGTAACTCTTTTTCATTCTTTTCCAGTGTCATAGATTCATTTGCCTGAACCAACAGCATTAGGATTAAAACAAACAAACAAACAAAACCGTGTAGTAATCAACGAAACCAGGAAAGAAGGATATATATCTGCTAAAAATATTCTATCAGTTATGCTAAGTTTTTTTGTTATTATTATATTTTACAGGCATGGATGCTATAAACAATTATCGTGTTATTTTCTGGAATGGCGGCTCAGGAGGGCTCCCTCCGAATGAAACCACTTTTGCCAAAATATTGCAGCAACAGGGCTACAGCACAGGACTAATAGGTATGGAGAAATTCCTGGAGATGGCCCAGAATTAGTTTCACCTGTACATCTCACTCAGAGCATTTGGTTTAGTAGGCACCTGGTCATACCTCACTTGTAGTGCTTTTCTGTCCTGATCAAAGAATGTCCTGTAAGGAGAAATCCTGAACAAAAAATATTCCTTTGGTGTCTGCTAAAGAGAATAATCTTTACTTTTAACCTGCTTCCAAACATAGTTGTGGTTGTTAAAAACATCATGGCCAATATGTTGCTAAAAATATTTCTTAAATGATATTCTACTAATAATACGAAAATTGTCCCAGTGCTATCTTCAAAAAGATCAAATACAGGAGTTCTGCTTAAATACGCATCCTCATGCTTTATGCAGTTCAGAGATGGCTCACAAGTCATACAAAAGGGAACGTCTACTATTTAAAAAAATAGAACCAGTTTATAATATCAAATGAATTGGCCTTTTAAAAACAGAAATGGCATAATTATTTATTCTTATTACAAGGTGTCACTATAGCTGGCCAAGATCTCAACACAGTCATGCCCCCAAAAAAAGCTTACTTCAGAAAGAGTTGTATTTTACTTTATATTTTACAAGACACACTATTATTCAGCTGTAGCTTTCAGTCATAATTCTATATCAAATAATTACCTTAGATATGTCAAAAAGTTTCGCATCCTGAGAGAAACACAGGCATTTCTGAGTTAACTTTTCAGTGACTCACCCAACCTCACCTGATCATGTCAAAATCCATCTCTGAAACTTAAAAACATAATTTGCACAAATAAACTGAATTGACTAACAACAGTTTCTGCAGCTACAGGCTTGTATTCAATTGGCATAATAAATCTAACATGTAGAGGGCAATACTAAATGAAGCCCTCCAAGCTGTTAAAGTTGTGCATTATTAGGCTTTTCCTCTTAGTTTTGTAATCCAACCAGATTGACAGTTTTGGATAAACGGCACTTTAAGGGATGATGGGAAGCATTGGTGATAAGTGATGGTAAGAAATGTAACAACCACCTTACATTCAAGTCATGAAGCAAGAAATCTTATACAGTGTCTGCCCAAATCAGCACAGGTGTGAGCTCACCTGAAAGGTTCGTGCTTGTTTTGTTTTGGACACAAGCAATTTAGCTGCAAAGTTAAATCCCATTAATTACCAGCTGCTTGATGTGACAAGCAGACTTTCAGTTGGGAAACAATTTGAAGCTTCTTTGTAGTCTGAAAGGCAATGTTGTGTAACATATGCTCTCATAGATTAATTCAACTTAATTACCAACTTCATTTTTCTTAATTGTATATTTAAATTATCCTGTAGACCTGAGTCTTTTGCAGCATGTCAGAAGTCTTTTTTTTAACCTCCTCTGGAGATGGTGCTGGAGTGCTACTGAAATCTAAGGAAACTATCCTCAAACTTGTGTTTATGACCTATACATCTATGTATTGATTACAAGGGTACTTCATTTTATTGGTTGTTCTTAACATGTCAAGGCAAACATGTCAAGAGGTAAAATGAATAGTGGTTTTGGCTGAGAGAACTCCATACACCTAGATTAGAAATTTTAGTCTTTTTATTGATATCCAAGAAGTAGTTTTTTTCTTCCCCTGAAGTAGATTTTTTGCTCTCACTATAATATGCAGAAATGCTGTTGAAATCTACTCAGTTTAAGATAATATCTTCCTGTAAAGGCACAGTTCTTCATTCCACAATAAGAATTGGCTGCAAATTGGTTTTCAAGTAAAAATCAGAAAGTTCAAAAAATGCATTTCAAACTATAAATCTGGCATCAAAGGCCTGCACTAGAGCAAAGACCATCGAATGTAGCTAAACTGTATCTCTCTTGTAAGAAAAAATCATACTAGGAACTTGATTCAGACATTCACCCCTACCCCTCTTTAAGCCAAATCAACCAAATTAAGTTTCTTCCTAAATGCATGATGAGTCTCTTTGAATAGAGTGGAGGAGAAGAGCTTTATTTTGACATGTCCTTTATCACGGTCAATGATAATACCATATACTCATGATAAAGGACCAGCAGTATTGCAAAAGGTTATGAGATGTTCCTTTTGCTATATGCAGACTTCATTATTTAAAAGTAAAGGCCTCCTCATGTCTTTGACTGATAAAAAAAAAAAAAAAAAAGGCAAAAATAGTTATAAAGCAAGGTCTTTTATTCTTCTCTAGTACACAAAAGTATTACAGTTACCAAACTTACATATGTAAAACTTGAAGAGAAATCCTGATCCTCTCATTCTTTCCTGTGCTTAGATTCTTCTGGATCTGCTGTTTGCCTAGCAAGCCCATTGTTGTACCACAATCTATTTGACTATGCTACTGTGTAGACCATAGATCCCCTTATCAATCAGGCCCCAGCATGTCACTGAGCCCTGGCACTGAGTCTCTGAGTCATGTCACAGCCCTGGCACTAACCCCCTGCAAGCTTTCCACCTTTTTCCATTGCATGTTGCAAATAAAGAGACAAAAGAACAATGTTATTTCGCCCTGTATTTACAAAAAAAATTCCTCCTCCTATTTCATACCTGGCAGGTCTCCAGCTATGATCTATTATTTACATTTGACCAAAGGTCAAAGCTTTGGGGCATGAATCACCAGGAACTTCAGTGGACATTTATATGCTATAAAAGCTTGCTTTCATTAATCATAAGATGCACCTCATTACATCAGTTCATACTCAAAATATATCTGTACAATGAGGTACTTAGGTAGAAAAAAAACACATAGTTTTGAGAAATGTTTTATAGGGGGGAAAGCTCATTTTAAAATATTTCTTTATGTGTTAACAATGTGTATTTTCAGGGAAGTGGCATCAAGGTATTAACTGTGAATCCTACAACGACCACTGTCATCACCCTTTAAACCACGGGTTCGGTTATTTTTATGGCATGCCTTTTACACTAATAAGTGACTGCATAACAACAGAACCTCCAGAGATGGACAGAGAATTTCGAAGGAAACTCTGGCTTTACACACAGATGCTGGGTCTTGCTACACTCACTTTTGCCCTAGCAAGAATTACAGGCTTGATTTCAGTCAGCTGGAAAGCAGTGACCTGCCTTGCTGTGTTTAGTCTCCTGTTCTTTGCATCCTGGTTCTCAAGTTATGGATTCATAAGATACTGGAACTGCATTATGATGAGAAACCATGAAGTTACTGAACAGCCAATGGTGACAGAGAGGACTACGTCCCTTATCTTGAGGGAGTCCATTTCATTTATTGGAAGGTAAAGCGTATTTCCCTTGAACATATTTATTCTATTTTTTGCATGTCTTGCAACTTTTAAGCAGCATTTCCTCATGAGAAAACTCTGTATTTTTATAATATTATATAGTATGATATTATCATTATTATGGGCAGTAATTATTATTTATATTATTAATAATGATATTACAGTACTGATCTAAAAATTAATTCTGGCTCAAAGATATCTCTTATTCTCAGCCTTGCTAAAACTCATAACACTTCCAGAATTTCACATGTTGAATATTTCTAAGCAATTTTGAGGAATTATATATTTCTGCCCCCAGTATGGATGATTTGAGGGATAGCAGAACCATGACAGAACCATGTGTGGGGGAATGGACATGAGTAGGGGAAAGCTCAAAGCTATCAGAGGAGAAATAGAACCATGAGGTTGCCGAGGTTGCCTTATCAAATAGACTGAGACACTGGGACCAGATGGCAGGAAATGAGTCTGCTCCCTTGATTCCAGTAACACAGTGATGGTTTGCAATAGATGAAAGTAGAGTGTGAAACCTTTCTAGCTGTGATTCAGGAAAAATGATGGTCATTTTATATAAACTGAAGAATAATTTGTAAGACATATCATAACCACTGGATTTTAATATCTTATAAAATAAGATGTTTTTGAAGTCACTGCCGAAAAGTTTATGCAAATCATAATACCAATTTCCATTACAAATGAGCTCTCTGTGTATTGAGATTTTTCTCTAATAACAGAGTGTTGATTTCTCTTTTTTTAGAAACAAGCACAAGCCATTCCTCCTCTTTCTTTCCTTTTTACACTCCCACACCCCTCTCCTCACCACAGAGAAGTTTCTTGGGAAGAGCAGGCATGGGTTATATGGAGACAATGTAGAAGAAATGGACTGGATGGTGGGTAAGTTGCTGTAGCAAACAGCAATGCCTCCAGCTGTCTAACATCTGGATCCAAATGTATAATAGAAAAGGCAGTTACTGTTAAAAGAACAAGGAAGAGAAATAAAAGAAAGGAAGAAAAGAGACTAAGTTTGTCATGAATATCTGTCATTGTATGGCCTATGTTTTTGTTTTTTTCTTTTCTCTAGACCAAATGAGTCTTTTTTTTTTTTTGTCTAATGTTTACTAAGTTTTAACCATATCCCCTCCTCCTGTCAAAGATAACCAACTGCTCTTCTTTCTAAACACTGTATGGACTGAGAACTATTTAATTTTCCATGATTATTCAAGATCAGGTAATTTCAGCTTCTTATGGCTGTATCTTATCTAAGTAGGAGATGTTAGAAGGGAATAAAACTGATGATAAGCAAATTAATTCTGGATGTAAACCAGAAGGCTGTTTGTCTGTCAATGCTACATTCAATAGAACGCTGAATACTTTCCAGTCCATTCACAAATCCCAGAAATATTCATAATTATTAATTAATGTGCCTCCAGAAATCAGATTCATGTTATTTTGTTATTTTTCAGCCTTTTTTTTTTTTTTTTCCCAAAGGGGACGGTTGGTCATGTCATGCAATCATGGAAGATGAAGAGTAGCTAACTTTACAAAAGGCATAAGAATCAGGTTCATATCATGTCTGTGAGAGGGATTCTTTCACTCTTCTCTTATAATGCCAACAAACAAGGAGTTATAGCACCTCACAAATTTTCCATGCATTTATAGACTCTGAAATCCCAGGTATAAATCTTGATGCTGCAACATATTTCACTTAAATATCGAGCAGTCCTACATAGGTTGACTTACACAAGAAATTGTATGGATGAATGTTTGCAAGTCAGATGTTAAAAGTGCTGCAAGTTTTTGCTTTTTGATACTCATGCATTCCTGTGTTTACAGGCCGCGTTCTAGATGTAATTGAGAAGGAAGGCTTGAAAAATACTACACTAGTTTACTTTGCTTCTGATCATGGTGGATGGCTGGAAAGGCAAGAAGGAAAAAGGCAGCTGGGTGGTTGGAATGGAATATACAGAGGTAAGAACAGTCAGGGGAGAGTGACAATCCAGGAACAGCTAATTGAGTACCCAGGATGCCCCTAAAGCTTAGATAAGACTGTATGCTCAAGGACTAATGGTGTTTTATAATTTAGTAGGGAATTTATATTATGCTAATTCTGCATTCAAAAATCTAGATGTTCTAGATGTTCTTTTTAAGTATGAATTCTCAAACTGACACTTCATTCTGAGGCAACTGATGACAAGCTAATTTTAATTAAGGATGTGTAACTTCCTGTTCAATAATTTTATCTGCACTTTACATGGGAACGCTTGCAGGTAGGTTATGTGATTGTAAAAAAGAGAGAAGAACTACACTGGGAAATCATCTCATATCTGAAAATTTTATCCACACCAAATTCTCATGGGGCAACACTTTTGTCTGTAAACCAACAAAAGGGAATAAGTGGGCGAGGTCCTGTGAGGGCTCTAGTGTAGTGAATATAATATTACTGATACTAAGAGGAATGAGCTTGAAGATTAAAACCAAACAGGTAAGGAAGGCTAGCATATAACAACAGTCAGTTTATGTTAATGCAGTTTCTATGGTCTAGAATTTCCCTTAATTTTTAATGAAATGTTTATTTTAATGAAAACTTGTTTTTTTTTAATGAAAGGTGGAAAAGCTATGGCAGGCTGGGAAGGAGGAATCCGTGTTCCAGGGATATTTAGATGGCCAGGAATGTTACCTGCAAACACAGTTATTGATGAACCTACAAGCCTTATGGACATTTATCCTACAGTAGTGCATCTGGCTGGAGGGGCGATACCCCAGGACAGGTATAAACACTGTAAACTGCCTTTACTCTTTTTCCTTTCCCTAGATGATGAAAATGTGTTTTGGAAATATGATTAAAAATAAAAATAAATAAATAAATAAAAACTCCAGGACTTCTTTTCCACTCCTGCTGCTTTTCTAGATCTATAAATGTCCCCATAGCTCATTTACCTTTTTTGCATTTGAGATTCAGCATCTACTCATAAACCTTCCTTGTTTGGCACTGCCACTTCCAACAGAAGGTGTGCATAAAGAATGCAGCAACGTACAGCTAGCCCAGTTTGGTGAATTCCATTTTCTCTGTTAGGATAATTGATGGCCGTGACCTGATGCCTTTACTGCAAGGAACAGTTCAGCACTCAGAGCATGAATTCCTGTTTCACTACTGCGGCGTTCACCTACATGCGGTGCGCTGGCACCAGAAGGACAGTGAGTATGGAAATCCTTTCCCAAGAATCAGGTTCAGTCTATGGGGGCTAGATTTGCCTGGCATGATTATTCTGGGATTGCAGCTTTCCAAGTAGTTCTAGGTTTAAGGTGATGAAGAACTCATTATCCTTTCTTATAATTACACAAGAGAAAGAATTCACTTAAAGGCCCATGGCATGAGGTCTATCATGTTACGTGGGATATTGGAGCTTAAAAGAAGAATTCTGTCTGCTGACAGGTTTTCCCTCTGTATCATGCGTGCTCCAGTTCTCCTGCCACTCTGAATGCAAGGCCTGGGGAGTCCACGTCGTCCTTGCCTGAGGAGAAGTCCTTGCCTCAGTGCCTTCTCAAAACTGAAGATGTCCTATACTCAAATAAGGAAACTGCAAAAATCTTTTTTTCCATAAGAGGAAAAAAAAAAATGGAAAGCTGACACTTGCTGGAAACTTTGGAGAAGTTTAAAAATAGGACAGAAATCTCCATTTTTTCCTTTTTGGCTTTTCTCTATAATATTTAATTTTTGAATGAAAATACTCTAGAAAATAGCAAGTCAAAATGCAGCCCTCCTCCCAGAAAAATGAATCTAGAAAAATATTTGATACTGTAGTGCTTGCGATAACCACCAGCATCTTTGCAAATCTTGCTTCTTTCCTGCCAGGTGGAGCCATCTGGAAGGCTCATTATGTGACCCCAGTCTTCCATCCACCTGGGGCTGGAGCTTGTTATGGAAAAGGAATTTGCCCATGCTTTGGGGAAGGTGTGACCCACCACGACCCTCCACTGCTGTTTGATCTCTCACGAGACCCTTCTGAGGCCAAACCTCTAACAGCTGAGACTGAGCCCCTCTTTGACACTGTAATACAGAGGATTGGAAGAGCCACTGAAGAGCATCGCAGGACACTGACTCCAGTCCCAGAGCAGCTCTCCTTCCACAACACGATGTGGAAGCCGTGGCTGCAGCCCTGCTGTGGGACATTCCCCTTTTGTTGGTGTGATAAGGAAGGCGATATCAAACTTGCTGATCTATAAAAGATTGAAATGTTAATTCCTCAAAAGTGCTTTTAGATCAAGATTGATTTCTGGTGGTGTTGGTCATTTTTTATTTTTAAGTGGGTCTTGTATTTGGGAATTTTTCCATTGGCTGGCAGTATGCTAGAAGTTGCATACTGCCATGGAGGGATCAAGACACTATATTCTCAATGGCTTAAGTTCTACCTGATGACAACTGAATAAATAATTCAAATGCACTAAAGTAGGCCAACATTAGAGTTATACCATTAACAAAGACAAGTAAAATATCTTCTGCTTTTTGTAAATGTAAACTAGAAGCTTTACTTTGGCTTACACTCAAAATTTCTAAGTCATTCCACTGATGTCTCCCTTAATTTTATCTTTATTGGTGATGTGTAAGACACCTCCTATAAAATATTTTTTTGCAAACTGCCCTTCCTTCTGCTCCAAAATAATTCTTCCTATAGTTATACACAGGATCTCTGGATTTCCTTTGAATGTGGCTTCCTTCCTTCTCAGCAGTGATGATGGCAGCTGGCAAGGCTGGGGCTTCTGGATCAGAAGTGCCTGAGCAAGGCAGTTGCCCTGGAAATATGGTAAGTTAGATAAGAGCTGTCAGCCCATTCTGAGAAGGACAGGGTTCCCCTCACCAGTGCCAGCCTCTTCCAAGGCAAAACAAAAGAGGGAAAGGACTTTGCTTTCCAAAGCTACTACTGCGCACAGCTCTTCCCTGAGCAGCACTGGGAAGTGACACTGTGTTCTGCAGTGTTGCAGAAATGCAACACTCATAACCCGCTTAGTTGTTTTGGCGCAGAATTACAACAAGTTCTCTCACTGCCAGTATCCCAATTATAACTGGTTCTTGCTAGCAAGTGAACGTTTTGGTTCTCGCTAGCTGAACCTTTTGGTTCAGATGAGACTATCTGAAAAATTTCTAGCTCTAATTGTGAAAGATACTTTAATTCACTATCAAAAAAGAACTGCAGAATAAAGACATTTTGGCATCAGGTTTTATTCTCCCATGTTTCTCCCCCCCCCCCACCAACTCCACCCACTTGCAGGAGTTCTGCAAGTAAATAAATTTCTGCAGTTTAAAAGCACAGTTATATTATAGACTGGTCTCATGCATCTCACAGACTGTTATAATTCGTTCACCCAGTTGCTCCTTCACTGTTAGCAATAAGAAAGGCTGAAAGAAGAAAGGTTTTACTTCAGCTGGTGAAGTAAATCCATCACAACATTGGGCATTTGACTGTTGCTTATTTCTCTCTATTCTTAAGAGTGTTCTATTTCTCCTTTGAATTCGAGTGCATTCGTTCTTTATTGGCTAGATTTAAAGATCTTTTCATATCCAACATCCAGTGTTTCTTTTTTCTTTTTTTTAACATATAATCAATGCAATAAACCCAATATTTTTCAGTTCCCCTCAGTCTTTTTCCAAGAGCTTCCATTCTCAAGGCAGTTTATTATCTGGAATTGTACATCATCTCAAGTTTTCAACACCTTTTAAAATATGTGGGAGTAAGACCTGTTCATAATATTCCTCCAAAAGGCATTTCACAATACTGTATTGTTGACAAACACTTTTCAATCTTCCACCACTTTATGTGATTGAACTAGCTTTTTTTTTTCTTTTTTTTTTTCAAGATTGCTACATCTCACTGTAGGATATCCGTTTGGAATGAGAGTACAGGAAATCATCTGAGCTACAATCTATCCCTGCCATTGGGGTCTGCTCATGAAACTGCAGTTATCAGCCCTGCTGCTGCAGAAAGTGCCATGGGATAGAGCCCAGTAACATGGACATTTTACATGTCATGGGCATTAATAAAGACTGGCTTCACAAAATCACACCATCTTTCTTCCCCCTTGTGGTAGTCAGTCACGTACTTACAACACGCTATCCTTCCTCTTGCTGTCAGGGTCTAGTAGGGGTAGCTGGAACAGCTACCCACTGTTCCAGGCATGGGAAAGCTGGCTGAGTAGAACAGCATAGTCATAACCAAATACAAAACTAGAAGCTAATGACGATGAGTAGCACAATGATGGGGTATAACCACATGTGTAACAGGCCATTTCTAGTCATTGCTCATCTTCCAGAGGTATCAACCTGCCAGCAAGTTTTATAGGGTAATTTTATTATCACCTGCTTGCTGAGGAATATTAATTCCTCAGTCTCTTGCAGAGACAGCCAAAATGATTTTTCAAGGAAACTCACATAGCACTGATAAAATCTCTGTAAAAAAACAAAGGTCTCTTACCATTACTCATTCTTTTTATTACTGCAATTCTTTAGGTATGTGGAGAGGCTCTCATTCTTTCATAAAGCAGGGTTTAAAGGACACATACAATATAGCTGATGCTTTTTCACAGCTGGAAGCCCACTAATCTCCTGTACCATTACCTTTTTCCTTAAAAATGTTTTGTTCTGCATCTCTTTGTTAGATGACAGACACTCATTTACACAAGAAATTTAAATGGAGTTTTTTTTTTTTTTTTTTTACATTGAGGACTGTGAAATGTTTTGAAACAGGAAAGCTTTTAAGAGCTTTCTCATTTGTTGTCAGTGTCGTAAGTTTAGCAAAAATGCTATTTACCATACAGAAACTTTGGACAAATGATGGAAACAAACCATAAAATTTATGATTTAGGAGTGTTTGAATGACATTAGTAGCAGTTTATGGCTCCAATGGATTTAGAAAGCATGATATAAAGGGTATAAAAATACTATGAAATAATCTATTTCTATAAGATCTATTTTAGCCCAGTTATTAGAGAATCTTGCAGGCAGAGAGGGTTAATACAGACATCCATACTTGGTGTCTGGTAGGTTACATATCTGATCGCTCACACTTCACAAAACCACTTTTTCCTGTTCAGGGCAATCTGCCCCCTCAGGTGCTCTCTTCAGCCATTCTTCAGTACCATTAATACATATAAAATGCTGTTGGGTAGCATGCCAAATCCTAATTAAACATTTGAGAAATTTGTTATGAAAGGAGCCATAGTTCCTTGACGAACTTGTCACTGCCTTGTTATGGGACAAAAATCATAATGTAAGGGTCCTCTCAGCACAGTGTGGGAGTGTTTAATATAGCTCTATTTGAGTCGAAATATTTTACAAGCATTAAATCTTGGCTGGCTCCAGCATCAGATTCAGAATGGCACAGGTATCTCACATGTCCTGCATCACACCTATCAGCCCCCAAAATGTCAGAGAGCACTGGAAACTTATGTTTAGGAAACTGCATCACACCCTCCAGTATTTTCCAATGCTCCCTTTCTTGTCAATGAAGAGAGTCACTTTGAGGTCATAATTCAGCTTACAATAATACTGAGCTCAATTTTTATTGTTTACAATAAAATCACTTTTTTGATGAAAAAAATCTGTATTTATTTTCATAGTAGAATAGAAATCACACCAGATTTTTTGTTGTTATTGTTGTGGTTTTTGTTGTTTTAGGAAAATGGTCAGATGCTATTTTCAAAAACTAAGACTAACAATCTGTTTAAAGATATCCTAAGATCTATTTTCTTTTCTTTTCAAACAAGATATTGTGAGGAATCTGATGTGGTCTTACAAACAGTTGTTAGACTCAAAATGATATTTTTCATCTAAAAACAAAAGGAAGTGCATCAGAATAATCCCCCTGAAGGTAAGTATAATGAACATCCATTTTCTCACACATTTGGCACTAGCCCCGAAGTCCCTCAGAAAGTTTACCAGCTCTCCAAGAAGTATGTGACTAAAGCAGGTGCTTCCTTATGGTAGACTTTTTCACTTATAGTGAATGTACCATCTCCTGTCCTTATTTCTTCTTTTGCTGTTCTTAACCTCTGCCTGCCAGCAATTTGTTTGAAAGAATTTTCTTCAGAGTTACATTTTAACTTCAGGTATTCCCCATCTTTTCTGCTTATCAGGTAGCTGTTGTAGCAGTGAGCACATATTTTCTCAAGGCTGAGCTAGTGTTTTGGTGTTTTTTCCTGTGTTGAGACAGCATTGAAATTTATTTTTTAAATAAAAGAAAGAGTTAATAATTTCTACCATATTATGGTCTGAACTCTAAGGTTATTCCATTTTGTTGCCATTGCTCTTCATTTTAAAGCCTATTTAAATTACAGGGAACTAACTACATATTCCAGGAGATCTGGGACTAGGATTTTTACATGTTGTCATTTTTTTTTTATTTATTACTGCCACACCTGACAGGAAAATGAAAATAAGAACAAGGCTATTCCTCTTTGTTTTACAGGATTCTGAGATATAAAACTTAGAAAGTGTACAGCAATTGACATTACTGCCTCAGGCTCTTTCTCCCCTCTGGAAAAAAATTAGCACAGCTGAATTCTGAGTTTTCTGTTCTCTTTGAGGACAGATTTTTTTCTCTTCAGCAGAAGAGCCGCCAAAGACACACCGAAGTCTTACCCTCAGCTTTCTCAGCCTCTGTGGCATTTAAGAGGACATCTATAATCCCTCGGGGAGCCCCAGACAGCTACTGATTTACCCAGGTGCAGCTGGCTAAGTTATACAGACGATGCTGTGAACAGGACAGCTGAACACACTGAGGTCATCAGAAAGATGACTTAAAGCCATTCTCTATATAATATACATGTTTGGTACTGCGCCTCTTCACAGATACAAGTCAATAAACACACCTCTTAAGAAGTTTGGTGGGTCAACTCTTCTCTCCATAAAAAGAATATAATTTCAAAGAAAAAAATTCTTCCTTTGAATTGTCAAAAAAGGCAATTTATATCATTTGACTTAAAAAACCCTAAATATTATTCAAAACCAAGTTTCCTTGCTGAGTTATGGCTTCTATATACCAGTGATATAAGCCAGTTCTCACCATTTGTCATTTTTTTCTACTATAAAGCAGAAGCCAAAAACATGTCCAGTTATTGAGCTATGGACACAACAGGAGGAAATCTCTTGCTGATTTTTGTTTTCCTTCCTCATTTACCTTTAATCCAGAAACATGTGTTTCTTTAACTAAGGCCCTAATCACATCTTCAAACATTTGAAGAGTGCATAAAGTTTTTGAAGAATTATTTCACCTTCTTGTAAATGTGAAATCCAAATCCCATAAATTATTGCTTTCATGGAAACTTATTTGAGTCTTCCAGAAGAAAAAAACATGGATTTGTGTCCAACGAAGGCAAACGGTTAGTGCCTGCCAAGGTGATACCGAAAGGAATAATGCAAAGCCTCAGATAGGTTGAAGAGTGGATTGAGGCATGAGGTACATTTTGATCTCGGAAGACCAAATTCAGGGACTACAGGTATTCTGAAAATAACTATGTTCAAAGCAGTAACAGTGAGCTCTGCAAAGGCTATTCTGGCACCTAGAATGGGAACTGGGGGAAATTTAGCATTTGCCACCATGAAAATAACACTGCAGGAGCTGCAAATCCAAATTGTTCACCAAAATGGACCAGTCACATAAAAAGAAGAAAAGAAAATGTTTAGTCAACAAGATTTATGCTTGCGGCAGAATATTTAAACATGGATTGGTAAATGCTGATTAAGTAATCTGCAAGGATAAAGAATTCGTGAAAGCAAGGTTTTGCCCTGTGTTACAAGTGTTACACTAGTCTTCCTTCAGACTGTTTTAACTCCCAGGTTTACTCTGCATGTGATAGTCCAGGTAAGCACATCACAAGAAGCCTTCTTTAGACAAATATTTCATTTTGAAAGCTCTGCAGCACTGTCACCCATTGACAGATACACTGCCCTTGAAGCCTCACATCTATCAAGACGGATTTTCTTCCCCATTGCAACAAATATGCATTCCACAGGGAAATGCATCTAGCTGCGGAAGGCAGCAGTAATCTATGATGATGTGCAGTCTTCAAAAATAAATAAATAAATAAAGGACTGAAATGTGAACAAATCTGGATATTATTTCCTGTAATAGATGACTCTCTTTTAGAAACCTGAAATCACTTAGCCCGGTAGGTAGCACACTAAGTCTACACAGGCTTCTATTCATTCTCTCCAGGCAAAAAGGATGGTTTACAGGACTTTTTGTGAGCTGTGCATCATAGCTCATTCATACCATAAAAAAGTCAACAGTTTGATAACTCCTTTATGTTCTCAAATTCCCTCTTTCAAGACAAGCTCTCCAGTCAAACTGAAATCCTCAGAAGTAAAGCTCTGAAAAAACACTATGCCAAATACGCCTTTAACAGAAGCTCCCTAGAGCTTGCTGCTGCAAAGATTTCAGTGCATAAATACTTGGAGGAGCAAAACAGATACTTTCCTCCACTCCCACACTGAGAGGTCCCACTGACAGCAACTACACATGGCAGTGGGAACCAGGCATCTGGCCAGTGATTTCTGTGACCAGGCCTTTTGTGTGCTTTTTAAAATACCTGATTTACTAATATCTCATTGCTGTTGAACGGAATGAAATGAAATTCAGTCGAAAGGAAGAAGACAACCATCCTTTGATGGATATTTGACAGTCCTGCTCCCTAATATATCTGTGGATTTTCTACTCCTTGTATCTGGCTTTGCTTTCAAACTTCATTCTAACAATCTGCAGATTGACAGATCAGATAACTCTGAAATTTGCCAACAGACCGTGAAACTCACAGTCTATCATTTTCTTTCTTGGCATAAGTTATTTGGATCTCTTATTAGCTGCTGAATTTCACAGAACATGTAGAAATTTCATATCTTTGTGACTTCTACTCCCCTATGACATTTGTGGGTAAGAGAGAGTGTTGACAGTATGGTGAACCTGGCAGGCAGGAGAAATATTCTATCAGTTGCATTTCTATAAGGAATTGGACAACACATGAAAGCAATGAAGGGCTGGCTCTTCAAACTACCTGGCTTTGACATAGACAAAAAGAGATCTAGTAACACTAGCATTGGACAACAAATGTTTATAGACTAGCAGTTCATCAGAATTTCCTTTAACTGAAACCACTTCTGCCAAAATATTTATAGCAAGAAGACTAACCTCGTTCTTTAATAGGTACAGATCCACATCAAACAGATGTATATCAAAACTAACATAAATACCTTATGTTTATGTATTCAGTTGAACAGATCCCTCTGTACAAATAAAACATTAAATTATCTGATATCGTTGTGAAAGCACATATGCTTGTCTTCCGTCTTGAAAAGATATCTTCAGGTTAGACCATACAACATTAAATCTATACAACTATGTCAAATTACACCATTTGTACATTTAGTCCTTTAGGAACAGAAATACTACATTGAAAGGTTTCCAGAAGCTATGACACTAGCCACAAAATTTGGAAACCTTCATCATGTCAACAAGTATTCATTGATCTGTCCAAATCCTTTTCTTTATCTTTGATGGCTGCACTACCAATGCAATGCAAGTCATCTGCTAAGACAGACTTTTACTGTTTAGCCACAATACAATTTTCATCTAGTTACATTTATACTGGCCATTGCCTGAGATGACGTAATTCAAATACGTTCAAGACTGTCTTTCAAGGGCATCCTCCAAACACTCCAAAATCTAAATTTAGACGCTGAAAAAAAGTTTGGACAACATAGTATTGGACAGCATCTACACGTGCAAACTGAGCAAACTGAGTTTTGAATTCTCATGAATACACATTGGCCAAGTATTTCAGCTTGACTTCAACATGTAACCACCAACAACAGCATGCAGTTCTAAGTATAAGGGATTTCAGGATAAGGGTTATTTTGCAGAGACCACAAGGCAGCACAGGGAATCTCATTGGCTCCACGGATTAACTTTTTTATCACTGAATACCTGAGGTGGTATATGTGATGGCTACACTGCAGAATTATATCAAGCAAGAATGACAGTTTTCTGCCAAATGCCATGCTAGAGGCACAGGAAAATATGACCTTGATTGGTTGTACATGGAAATACCAAAATCAGGATTATAAGAAAAAAAGAAGACTTGCATATCAGTTGTCTGTAGCACAACACAGGGAAGGACAGGAAGTTGCCTCATAATATCCAGTAAAATGTCATATTATAATATTTTCTGACTGAGTAGTTTCATCCTCTCTAAAAAATTTAAAACTGAAAAAAATTTACTAAGTAAATTTAAGTAAATTATCACTAATACGATATAAAGAGCAATCTTTGCTGTCATGCTTCACTATCTGCCTTTGATTAGCACTGTTACGTGTATGGATGAGAGAAAAAACATTAGCATCAATGAGCTAACAGTGCTAATCAAAGGCAGATAGTGAAGCATGACAGCAAAGATTGCTCTTTATAGGGTATTCTTTATAGGGTTAGTTTTCTTTTGCTTTGATTTATAACTGACCTTACTAACCTCAGCAGAAGACTTGGATACTTCCAAAAGTCAAACACATTCTGAATCACAACCACTAGCCTATGAGATGGTTACAGAGTTGAGTTTCTTCAAGAATGGGGAGCAGCAGAATATTTAGTCAAAAAAAAAAAAAAAAAGGTGGCGGATGCAGGGTGGGCACGGATGCCTTGCAGCGAAGCACAGCCAGGAGCAGAGCAGGGGACCTGGATGCATGCACAGCTCAAGGGCATGTTGGGCCCTGGGGAACACTGGGGACCTCCTGCCATGCTGCTGCTTCCTGCAAGTACCTTCTCGATGGTTTTTTGTATGGTTTTGTTTTGTTGTTGTTTTTTAATATGAAGTAACCATACACAAGTTTGGCTATACTATATAGCTATTTGGCTATATATTAATTTATATTATCTGTTTGGCTAGATTAGTTGTGGCACATTGCATAATGTGACAGGGTCCTGATCGGGAACTGGGCCTCTGAAACTAATATGGATCTCACTTCACTTTGCAGTCTTTCTTGGCACTGTATCTTTTTGCAGAGTGGAGCCTTTTCTTCAGGTTGGGTTTGCAATCCAGGAACCTCCTGCTGCTTCCTGCATTGTACAGCCTTCATCTCATTCTTTCCAAGTCTCTGAAAAATCCCTCGAGCATCTGTGAAGCTTTACTATCCAACTGCTCCGTGAGGCACGCAAGCATGCCCTCTCTCCTCAGGGCAAGCCTCCTTTTTCTGTGCTGAAGGCTCCTTCCTTATTTTCACTCTCATTTCTTTATCCCCCTCCATGAACATCTACCAGATTAATATATTCAATTGCTTCATACTATGCAATCATACTAGATGAACTAGCAGAGCCTGCTGTGAGAACAGTGGCAAGTTAATGGCATGACAAAATATGGTGAGAATTTAGCAGGATGTCCAGAATTGGTATCCAGGCACCTTTGTGTCCACTGCATTAATTTGCCTGGATTATAGCCCTCTTCCCAGGGCTGATCGACGTGCTGCCTGCATTAGATGTGGCCATCCTGCTTCCAGGGCAGTTTCTCCAGCCAGAGCCCAAAGTTCTCCATGCAGCATGGTGCATATGCATCTTGCAGTCTCACCGTCTATGATTTACAGTCTTTCAGTCAGTTATCACTAACACCCTTCCTCGTGGTCTTGCTATTATTTTATATTATATTTTGCTTTATATATTCTATGCTACTATAGTTTTACTTCCAAATTTTTCTTCCCTTTCCATTTAAAACATTTCTTCCTTATCCAACACTTGCAAATAGTGGGCGGGAAGTCCTCCTTGTGCCAGACAGGATGAAATGATCTTAAAGGAGACTAGCACCCACCAATTATTCCGATACAAATGCAAGCAGTATGAAAACCTTGCATTGGAAACATGGATCAGAAAGTCCGAGGTGAAGGAAATGGAGACAGCAAAGCTCCCGCAGAGAGTGAGTAGGAAGTGAGTAAACAGTGGGCTGTTTTTGGTTTTGGTTTGTTTGTGTTTTGGGTTTTTTTTTTTTTTTTTAGTTCTTTCCGCTTTCCCCCAGGGAGGAATTTTTCCTCCTCCCCTTACTCACAGCTTGCGCTTTCCTCCCGCAGGAGCGCGGTTTGCTTTCCCTGCCTCGCCGAGCTTTGCAATGGCGCTCTCGGCCGCAAGCCCCATGCTGGGCTTCCCGCGCCGGCCGCGGAGCAGCGGGGACGGTGGCAGAGCAGGGCAGCTCCGCACAAGGTGCAAAGTTATGGGGAAGGGAGGGTTGAAAGAGGGAACTTGGAGAAATGGTGTTTTCCTCAGTTGCCATCTTGCTTTCAAAGCAAAAAATGCCTCTCTGCTTTGTTCTTGCTCACATCTGTCTCCCTCTGCCAACTTCTGCAGCAAAGAGTGACCAGAGTCTCCGCCTTCTGAAGGGTCTGACGCACCAGATCAAAAATAGCAGAAACAATGGTGGGGGAGGTACAGTAATTAGTTATCTCTGTTTTCTCTTCCTACTTAACGTTTCAGAGTAACCCTTTTCAAGTTTTTGGTGGTGGTGAACGGCAGGTAATCTCTCATTACCCTCTTAACATGACTGGGCAGCTAATCACCCCACTTGTAGAGAACACGTGCTGTATTTGTCTAACTCTCCCTTGCAGACACAAGTCTGTCTCAGCAAAACTGATGAGCTTTTTTGACGACTTGTGCTTTCTCCCTCTGAATTTATACACCAATCATTTTTTTTTTTTCTTTGTTGAGTGAGCTCCTGGTCTATCAATGTAAAGCATTTTTCCCTTTCTTGATTCCTTTATGTTGTTTTCAGACCCCTCTCCAGTCTCTAAACTTCACTTTGAATAGTCAAGTGTTGGTGAACACACAGTGTGTTTCCCGACATTGTCAAAGTCTCTGAGGTAAAACCATCTCACTAGTCTTTCTCTTATCGAAAGATAAAAGGATTGTCTGAGTCCTTTTTTCTTCCAACATTGCACCAGTTATTTATGGTGAATTTATTGCTTGCTATAAGCTTAAATTGCTTTCAGAATCATGGCTTAGCAGGAGATGACTGCTTTCCTACCTTGCGTAACCATTGCGACCATTCCGAGTGCACAGATTTCTTGTCCCTCCCTGCGTGTTGTGATTTGCACTTGGCAGAAGGTAAAGGGTGTTGTTTGAATTGCCCCACCTTTTTTCCAAGCAAGCCAGGGTTCAAATGAACCATTTTTCATCATTTTTCTTTTGTACTTTAAGCCTTTGTTGTTGATCCCATACTTAACCCCAGGAAGAATTTTCAATGCTATATTAGAAGTTGTGTCATCTCTCCCTCTTTTTTTTTTTTTTTTTTCTCCCTATGAATCCCACACTGTCCCAAAGCGGCCTCTCCCTTTGTACGAGTCATTAGAAAAGCACTCTAAGGTGCCAAACTCTCATGTAGTATTCCTTTCCCCGTGGTATCATTCACAAGGAGCAGATTTCTTGAACAGAAGGATGCCATAATCTCCTAATGCTTTATTTCTCTAGGTGTGCAGCAAGCACAGCAGTATCACCACAGAACATAATTCTAAGGCAAGCATAGGAGCCAGAATTTTATAGCTCTGTAGGTTTTTCAGCATCTCATTGCCTGTGCCATTGGTATTTAGCTAGTGCTCAAATAATCATTGTTTGTCAATAAAGCTATGTGAGTTCAGTTATTTAATAAATCCATATTAAGTCTTGTATACGTGTTCCACATGTTTTGCACTTACCTGATTCATTAGACTGACCTTGTAAGGTCATTTAGTAGTAACAGTTGCCAAAATAATCCCTAGGACCATCTTAACTACCTATTGATTTAATGTCTTAGTGTTTTTAAACAATGAGGTCTGTTTCCCAAGTGGAATTCTCTGGCTATGACTTTCAAAATCGTCATTTCCGGAAACTGCTGAGTAGCTTTCTAGGCATCCTGAAAAGACAGATGTTCAACTTCCTTTCAACCCTATTGCTTTCAAGGTTTGTTAATGTTTAGTAGCTAAACATTCTTCCACTCTTGCTCCAGGTACTGCTGGAAGATGATCGCTTTGAACCCTGAGCACTGTTGGTTTATAATGGACTGTAGCTTCTGAGCGCACAGACTTGGAACTATAAGCAGTAGGTTTGATGACTAAAGTCATCTACTTGGGGATCAAGGACAGGGCACCAGGATAACTCTTCCTGTTGAAAGTGTGGCTGGGAAATGACGTTTCCCACTACTTTGTATTACCTGTTTCTGATTTCCGGCCAATTAATTAAATCTCTCTCCATTTTCTTACAAGTCACACGTGTAAAAGGTTTCTTTGTTGAATTTCAGGAGACACCTCATGCTGGCATTGACTTCCTGCTTATTCTGGAACACATTTGACATGAGTGCAGCCATGGACTCCAAACCCAATATACTTCTGTTCATGGCTGATGATCTTGGCATTGGAGATATTGGTTGCTATGGGAACAATACCATCAGGTAAAAGAACTCTAGGTACAATACATGTAGTGTTATATAACATCTATCCCGGATAATTAAACCTAGTCATAAATTAAGAAACGTTCTTAATCTCTTAATACTCTTAATCAAAGACTCTAGTATTGGCAGTCACAGTTTTCTCTCCTTCTCATGAATAAATTTTTCATTGTCTTCTTGCATAAGCTAGCTTTAGGCTATACACCCAGTGTTCTTCCAGAATCCCTAACCCCTTGCTTGTTGCCTCCTCTAATACAGTCCTGTGGGTGGACCCACGTGATGATGTTCCTTTAGAAGTAGTGACTGCGGGGCCAATATGGTTGTGCACAGCAGTGGGTGCCTGGCACCACTGTTGGTGGTGAAGACAGGTTGGGAGGCCTCTTACACTCATCATGATGTTGTAGCCCATTCTTCTAGAAAAGCTAGGGACCCATGCAAGTTTAACTGTGTAAAGGTATCACTGTATTATCACATAAATATCATATGTTATGAACATGGACCAAAAAACTCATGGTTCCAAGAGCTCTAAATGCCCAGGAAGATTCCCTGGCCCAGTGAAAAATGAAATTCAGGATGCAGACCTGTTGGAAGTATTGGAGTAGAGGAGTACTA
This sequence comes from Nothocercus julius, assembly GCA_013398735.1. Classification (NCBI taxonomy): domain Eukaryota; kingdom Metazoa; phylum Chordata; class Aves; order Tinamiformes; family Tinamidae; genus Nothocercus; species Nothocercus julius. Next base: position 6,524,127 of record VZSV01000019.1, on the reverse strand, counting down.
TCCTTTTCCTGGTAAGTCTTTCAGTTTCACTTTTATTTTCAACAGTGCCAACAATTTCTAAGTTTCTTTTCAAGGTTGCCAGGTAGACTTTATGGCTGTGTCCCAAAAATGGATTCTCCAGTGGCTACAGCCCAACAGTCCTAGAGCATGTACACAGAAGAGCTGTTCAAAATCTCTAGCTTTTCTTGACAATCTGTTAAAATAAGTTTGATACTACCTTGCTTCTAATAACATGAAATTGTTGTTTAGGACCCCAAACATTGACTGTCTGGCTAGCGAAGGAGTGAAGCTTACTCAGCACACTGCTGCAGCTCCGCTCTGCACCCCAAGCAGAGCAGCTTTTTTCACTGGCAGATACCCCATCAGATCAGGTTGGGCCTGTTTTTAAATTACAAATTTCTATGTACTAAAATATGCAATATGTATCGGAACAAAATCTAAAAAAGCTATTTCCTGGGCTTGTGATAGAAAATACTTTGTCAGTGGCTCCAAGTTTAGGTAAATGATACCTGAATGGGAACCACTGCCCCACCAGCTGTCAGACTTTTAACCTTATTTTTTTAGGATGTGGAAGATGTGTATGATACAAATAGATTAGCAGGGAGAAATGACAACATTAAACAATATCTGTCACTCCCTTACTGCAACACAGCACAGTGCTACTTGTTGGAAGTCCTCTTGGCAGCGATGGTTAGAGGTGAGGGGCTGAAACAAGGGCCCCAATTGAAAAGGACAAGTTCAGGGCCTCGGTAAGGCAGAAAGTCAGAAAACTCTGCTGAAAATGAAACATGGGATCCATTCCATAACTATTTAGGCCCCTTTTGGATAATTTTGTAGGTATCCTTTTCTCAATAGGGGCTATACAGGAAACATACATGCTTACTTTAGGAGAACCAAGTGCAAAATCAGTGTATATGTTGGGTTAACTGTGTCTCATCTAAACTTGTCACTGCTGTAGTCATTACCTCTCTGGCATGCTAATCTAATGTTGACTGCAACTTCCCTTTGGCTTCCATAATCACAGCTTATACAGAGAAGACAGTCTATGCTTGTGGCTACACCAAAAGTTTGAGGTTTACACTTGCAGAGAAGGAATTCTATTTTAATTTCTCAGCAACAATGAAATCAAGCCTTTTTGTAAGACTTTAAATATACATAGTGAGGAAGTTTATTTTAAGCATATAACCCTTATTACTCTAAGTACATCATAGATTTTAACATATTTGTATTCAATACATTATTCTGAGATAGGAAAGTGCAACTGTTATCTCTCATTTTAGATGAAGAACAGAGAGACTGAATTATTGCAGTTGCTCAGACAGGCAGAAAATAAAATTTACTCTATACTGTCACCACTATTTGCTTTAAAATATAACTCCTGACTACCTGAATTAGTTAGATATAGCACTGATAATATGATGTGACTGACTACAAAACATGTTTGGCTTTACATCTTATGAGGAGCTCCATCAGCTTCAGATGAAGCACCTGACTCAGAGCCTGACAAGAGCAGCCCAGCTGCTGCATGCACGAGGGAAAGCCTTGCACGCAATGACATGGATTATTTTTGTCAGGGATGGCCTCCAGCAATCGGTACCGAGCGCTGCAGTGGAACGCAGGCTCAGGAGGTCTCCCTGCAAATGAAACAACCTTTGCCAGGCTGTTACAGAACAAGGTTATACCACTGGACTGATAGGTAAGTGAAAAGGTTTTATCATGCATTTGAATAATGACGTAGTTGTATAAAGGAAATCTGGCAATTGCATTCATCCCAAATAGTCCATTACTCGTAGATACGAATGTTCCAAAAGATGGAGAGGAGAAAATACTCATATTTGCAGGAACCCTAAAAATTCTACAGTTTAAAGTGTTCATAACAATATTAATGCCAGTCTAGGGGACCAGACACAGGGGAGATTAAAAAATTGACTCATGGTTGTAATGAATGAGCATTTATTTCCCTTGGCCGAAAATCATTAAAGGTTGATCCACTGAGTTTTGTTGTCTTGGTGCACACAAGAAAGTTTGTACCCACAGAGCAGAGGTTTGTGCTGGTAAAGCCAGAGTGTCTCACAAGTGATGCTGTGAGTCCCCTGTGACACACAGCCTTGTGGCTGCTTCCTCAGATAAAGCCAAGCTGCAACAGGATCAAGGAAACACCACATTCAGCACATCTTTCTGTCTGTAACCTGGGTCAGAGCTGGAGATCTTCAAGATCCATCATTCTTCTGTCAAATATCTTTAAAATCTACTAGCAACATGTCTTTCTTCCCTTCTATTCAGCTTTCATTACTGTTCTGCAAAGAACCCCTTCACATAAATTGACTAAGTAGGGTCAACACTGGCTCCCTTGAAAACAGTGCTTGGGTCGGATGTGCCCAAGCCATAGCCATCTCCAGTGTTAGGAAACAGACATGGCCGTGTTGAGACAAGAACTAATTAAGGGCAGTCTTCCGGACTGAGCCGATAATTGCATGGAGATTACCTACCGCAACAAACCTTGGTCCCTGCTGGGACCCAGCAGGTTTTCCAAGCAGACAACAGCTTTTGTCTTGTTTATACCCTTTGGTCACTTTCCTATGGAGTAGAGACATGCTTGGGAAAACATCTTCCTGAGCCTGGCGATTAAGATATTTGTTAATATTGGGCAAAAGTTCACTGGATTTGTATCATTATGATTACTATTAATGAAATTGCAAGTCAGGCACTTGAAAGTTAGAAAGTTACTGTATTAAAGCAATCTGCAAATTAGGGTACCTTCAATCCTCTAACTGAAAGCCAATGAAACCCTATCCTTACGTGATCCTCATCACTTCAGTAGTTGAGCATCTTGCAACTTAGCTGTTTATTGCATGGCAATTGGAGAATCATACATTATGCTGTGACATCCACCTGATCAGGTATTGAATTTAACCAGAATCCTTGTGCACTGGGGGAATGCTTTGATACTCTTTATTCACATCGGGAGAGAATGACCTAATTCCTAAACAGTTGCTCACAGTGCTACTTTGACTTCTTTTGAGTGGTTTATATTAATGCTCTCATTTCTTCCACACTTGAAAACCTTCAGGAAAGTGGCATCAAGGTGTGAACTGTGAATCTTTCAATGATCACTGCCACCATCCTCTAAACCATGGATTTGACTATTTCTATGGCATGCCTTTCACGCTTCTCAACAACTGTCAGAAAAACAAACCCCCGGAGCTGGATGCAGCCCTTCAAGCTAAGCTTTGGCTGTACAGCCAGCTAATTGCCCTTGCTGTGTTCACTCTCACTGCTGGAAGACTGACTGGTTTGATTTCCATCTGCTGGAAGACAATTGCCTGTTTTACTTTGTTTGGCTGCATCTTCTTCCTTTCTTGGTACTCCAGTTATGGCTTTGTGCAGTACTGGAACTGCATCCTGATAAGGAATCACGGTATTACTGAGCAGCCGATGAGGCTGGAGAGGACTGCTTCTCTTATGCTGAAGGAGGCACTGTCATTTATCAAAAGGTAACGTGTTGTCTGAAGTTTTCCGTACATGGGGCAGGATGTTCTGGGCCCTTCCAGTAGAGTATATTCTCTAGAAACTAGAGCTGGATCTTAATAACTGAAACTTTGAAACTCATACCAGATATATTAAAATGTAATCTCATTTGCTTACCCTTAAGTTGTAACTATCTCGAATATGAACTTACAGAAAATTAGATGTATAATCGTGTATCAAGTGATACATGATTAGGAAGCTCCCTGTATGCTGTAGTCTGTAAATCATACATTTGCTCCAAGATTAACCACCTAAATTACACATTTCACTCTGTAAGCTTCATTTGTGCTGTTTCTCATAAACACTATAAAACACCGAGATAGAATGATGCACATTATACGATTATTCCCGCTAAAAATCTGAAAAACACCCTGAAGTTCATTTTCATGGCATTCAAAGATTTGAGAAGAAAGCTGAGTTAAGATGGTCCATGTTCTGGTCTCAAGCTCTTCTTCTGCCTGCACAGCCTTGGGCAATTATTTCTGTGTACCAATTGTCTTTTTCTAAAGCAGGAAATAACTTCTATTTTCTTCAAGATTGTGAAAGCAAATATACTAAAAACTATTATTGGCCCTTTTAGAAAATCTTTATAAATATAAAATATGAGATTACATCCAGTTGCATGTAATTAAAAAGCATCAGAATTGGGCATCTATTGACTTAAGCACTCTGTACATGTTGTGCCTATTTACACATTAGAATTTTAAAATACTTAGCCTGACTTAAGGAGTTCTTTCTTCCCTATGTTTTATGCAAAAAGAAATCTTCAAATCACAGTCAATGGAGATATGTTGGTTGTGGGTACAGTGAGTATAGTCTAGACCCAATGCAAGAGTCTTCATGAATGAAGAGAATTGTAAAAAAAAATTCCAAGTGTACTTTTTTTTTTTTTTTTTTAAAGAAACAGGCACAGACCATTCCTTCTTTTTGTTTCCTTTCTGCATGTTCATACCCCGCTTTTTACCACGGCAAGATTTCTGAGAAAGAGCAGACATGGTTTATATGGAGACAATGTAGAAGAAATGGACTGGATGGTGGGTATGTGTTTGTCATGAAAAATTTGTTTCAAATATATGCCTGACACAAAGACCCCTGTGCATTTTACAGTGGAAGCCGAGGAGCCTTAAGAAGTCTACACTGTTAAAAACTTACAGTGCACAGCAAGAGATTGTTTTTGAAGTTATAAATGTCTTGATCTTTCTGTTTGTTTAATAGGAATTTTGCTGTCTCTTTTCTTAAATTTAAGGTAAAATTCTGGATGCTCTTGACAAAGAAAGTTTAAACAATAATACGTTCACATACTTTGCCTCTGACCATGGAGGACAGTTGGAGGCTCAGGATGGATCTGCCCAGTTAGGTGGCTGGAATGGTATCTATAAAGGTAGGAAATGCAGTATGACTTTACCTGAAGGTTAGAAACAGATATTTAATGAATTTGCCTTGCTCAAGCTGACAGGATGGAATGAGCTGCATTGTTTTCTAGATGAAATATAGGTTTCATGCAGAGGTGTTTTAATCTTTAAGTCACCTTTCCTTTCAGTAAGATGCAAGTTTTATTACTCATCTCTATGATAAAGATGCTTTATAGTTTGATACCCATACAACATTTGTTTCTCTAAAATGAAAGCTACAGAAAAAAAAAGTGCCAGTTTCTGGCATTTATTTAGTTTTTTTTTTTTTTTTTTTCTTCTTTCCACAATAGGACTTCTTCCTGATTTACTTGTTTATTTTTCTCATTATATTCCAGAAATTCTACCTGCCCAACTAATCAATATGGAATAGAATATGAAGGGCATATTGTGCCATAACTTGCAGAACCAACTTAGTCACTATATGTTTTCATACGCTACCCAAAACCAGTGATTGGCATAAAATTCAATTGCTATTCACAGTGGTCTTGTTAGTCAAAGAGGGCTTTCTCCATCTCCCTTCCACTGTGACACATCTTGCAGCCTGATGGGTAGTGCAGTGGCTTTTTCCTGCCAAAATAATAGGTCTCTATTGCCTGTCCTCCCACCCACGCTGGCAGTCTTGCTTGGTCAGACCACCTCATACTGTGACATGACATGAAGCCCAAGACATGACAAGTACAAGAAGTGACAAGACCAACTTGGGGAAGATTCAGGTCTCAGGCTCTGTTATCACTGACGAACCCTCAACTTCTTGCACAGCTTCTGATGATTTTATTTCATAAATCAGACTTCCTCCAGTTTAGTACTCACCTGAACTGTTCCCCAGTGCACAGTGGAAGTCAAAGAATTTTGTCTTCCACAAGGTAGTTGCTACACACTGCTAAGCAAAGGAGGTTGTTGGCCCTTACTAAAGGGAAGGGTTTTCACTTAATACAATAGTTCTACTTCTCATTGCCTATTTCCTGTCTTTGCATGAGAAGTGGCTTCTCTTCTCCTTCTGGATGACAAGACTGATGCATCATCCAGACGGGATCTAGCAAGGATAATGTACCTCAATTGAATACCTCAATTAAAGTTGATTTCTGCATTAGGAGTAAGATAAATACTCTTTATGCACCTAGTATCAGGACACTTTATTAGCTTTATTACTAGCAAGTAGAGAAAATGGGCTTCCCTGCCATTTTAAGTAAGATGTGTATGATGCGATTTCACAGATTCAAATTTTTGCTTCTGAGTTTAGAGACATTACAATAAGCACTGAGAAAGTCAGGTCCAAATCCCAATTTCAAAAATGGAAGAGATGCGTAAAACACAGTGAAACACGAGCATTAAGTGCACATATTTTGAAGGGAAGCCATGGCTAGAAGGAAAAGCAATAAAATTTAGAAGGTGTTTATTAAATCAGGGTAATAGTTGCTAAAACTTATTTATGTTTAAAGAGAATATCAAGTATTTCTTCAATCTTGTGAGATCTTCCAATTTCCAGTCCCTCCTCTTCTTTTTTTTTTTTTGCTGTGAAATTGTTCAAAAACACAAGTGAATGCAGGCAGGCCACAAAATGGAAGGCAGCAGAAGATAGCACTTGTTTTATTGTTGTTGACTACATGCGTTTCAAAGGAAGAGTTGCTATTCTGAGATTGCATTTCAGCCCTTCTAAGGTATGTGAAGTCCAGTGCAAAGAAAGAGTCAAATCTTTGCGATAGAGAGCATTATTGTGTTTTGTTTTTTTGTAGATTCAAATGTAACAAGCCAATAAATGGGTTTGTATTTAATTCTGTGATTGCCTTGGAATTGCTATTATTGGTTTATTTCAATGCAGGTGGAAAAGGCATGGGAGGCTGGGAAGGAGGAATCCGTGTGCCAGGAATATTTAGATGGCCAGGAGTGTTACCTGCAGGCATAGCTATCGATGAACCAACAAGTCTTATGGACCTTTATCCCACCATAGTTGATCTGGCTGGAGGAACATTACCGCAGGACAGGTATGGAAGCAAGAAAACATACTTGCTCTGGCATCTACTGTTATATCAATGACTGTTATCTTGCTTTTATCATGAGGTAGGTATTAAAAGCACTGTTTTTCTTCTGTCCTGTTGCAATGATACACTGCAACAATAGGGAGATCCAGTAGGCTGTAGTGTTCATGGGTTCAGGAAAGGTTCTGAAATCTCAAAAGGTATAAATGTATTTGCTGAGTGTTTGAACTAAAAAGAGTAGGCTGCTGACCACTGGACACCATAAAGGTCCCTGACTGAAAGACATCTCTATGATAGGTACAGTAATGATGGAGGGAACAGAAATGCAGGTAGGAAATTCAGAATTCTTTTCTGTTAACTTTTTCTCTTCTCACCACTTGCTCAATCCTGTGTAATGGAGGAAAAAATACATGTCATGAGTGAACTCTGACAGATATGCCCAAAGGTGCTTACATGACCAGTGTAGTTGTTGAATTACTTCCAAATCCCCACTAAAGTCATTAAACTTATCCATGTTGAAGAGGTGTTATGAAGCTCCTTTGAAAATGGCTGTATGTAAACAATTTTGAGATCAGTAATAGCGTTTTAACCAGAAATAATAGTATTTTATCTAGGGATTTAAAATATTAGTCTGACATGCTGATGGCTGCTCTAAATGTATAGCCAAATTACTATGTAAGCTCTCTAGCACTGGTGCAGCCGGTGCAAGGACAGTGATAAGTATGTAGCTCATTCTGTCAGGCTTGTCCCCATTTGAATACCCCTCTCCCCATCACATTAGGGTAATCGATGGCTGGAACTTGATGCCTTTACTGCAAGGAAGTGTTCAACAGTCAGAGCATGAGTTCCTGTTCCACTACTGTGGGTCCTACTTGCATGAAGTGCGGTGGCACCAAAAGGACAGTGAGTATAACCGTTTGTTTCACACTAACTGCAAAATATAACAAGCATTTCATCCTCTTGATAGCCATCTTCCTAGCTGGCAGGTATTTTGTATGATGGATATTTATCTATGCTGGTCTCTGATATTCTTGAAATTATTATGAATGATATATCAGTGACTCTGGCCAGTGGGAGGTGTCTCACAGCACAAAATACATATAATATACAATAAATAGATTATAGGAGGTGCATTGAGAACACAGGCTGTCTAGTATTATGAAAATGGATTGTTGTTTTCTTCATATTTCTTGTGTTTGATACGTCCAAAATCAGTAATGAGTGCAGAGAACCTGATTTCTGATGGATGTGAGTGAGGAAAGTAGTGAGGAGAGGAGATGTCTTTAGTAAATAGATGTATTGCTATTGCTTGAAGACACTTTCTGTTTTCCTTTATTGTCTTCTACTTGCGTCATAACATTTCTGTCCTGCCAGGTGGAGCCATCTGGAAGGCTCATTATGTGACCCCAGTCTTCCATCCACCTGGGGCTGGAGCTTGTTATGGAAAAGGAATTTGCCCATGCTTTGGGGAAGGTGTGACCCACCACGGCCCTCCACTGCTGTTTGATCTCTCACGAGACCCTTCTGAGGGCAAACCTCTAACAGCTGAGACTGAGCCCCTCTTTGACACTGTAATACAGAGGATTGGAAGAGCCACTGAAGAGCATCGCAGGACACTGACTGCAGTCCCAGAGCAGCTCTCCTTCCACAACACGATGTGGAAGCCGTGGCTGCAGCCCTGCTGTGGGACATTCCCCTTTTGTTGGTGTGATAAGGAAGGTGACAGCACACACAGTTTGTGAGATGGATGCCTAACAATAAGTTCTGTGGCTCTGAGCTCTCTGCTGCCAAATCAAGGAATACAACTGGAAAAGTCTGTAGAGAGCCTAGTGTATGGTGCTGAGCAGGTAATCATTAAGAAATGTTAGACTTCTGCAGAACTCTGGATGCTTGCCTATGTACTCCCAAGGTCATGGTCATACCCTAGACAAACACAGTAGTTCATCTTTATTGCTTTCTCTCCTTCTTTCCTGTCTCTGCAGAGGTACTGTTAATTTCTGTTGCTTTACTAATATAAAAATATTGCTGTATAAAACACAAACACCTGAGTCAGAGGGAATCTGATTTAGCGAAGTATATTCTTCAAGTTGTAAAGACCTTTTGGAACAGATCCGTGGGTAACAATAATGTATTACAGACAGAATAAAGTACAAAATGTTGAAGTCCAAAATAACTCTACAGCAGATACAACAAGGAGATAAATATTTTGCTCCCTCAAGTGAGATCTGGCTGTATACTTGTTTAGTAGGTAACAAATTTAGTGGGGAAAAAAAAAAAAAAGGATGCCAATAAAAACGTTTTGGTTAAGTAACTTGCAGTTTTTTAAAGTCAGTTTTAGAAGAAAAAAGTTCACTTCAGAGTGTCATTGGAATTAATGTTTAAGAATATTTAGTAGCAGGATACTTAATTTTAAACTACTTACAAACCACTCAGATGAAGGAATCTTGACAACATGAGTATCAAAAAATATTGGTGTAGCATGAGACAGGTTTTTCTTGACAGTGAAGTTAGAGAGATTTTATGGCTTGACCAGCACTAAGGACTGATCTCTGCAGAAGGTAGATGGAGTCAGAGGTTTTTATAAGCACGCTGGTAAGACATTGTACAGGAATTTTAAGTTTGGAGAAAGTAAATGGAAAATGATTATTGATATTGATATCTCTCCACCCTCTACAAGTGGTTGCAATCCCTGCAAACCATTTACATGCTCAGACAGTTTAGAAGTTCCCTCGGAAAGATTCTTACAGGCAAGAAGGAATATCTGGATGCCAATATTTGCTTTTAGAAGTCAGACATGTGAGAATAGCCAGATAGAGGATGGCAGCATAAAGCACACCATGATTCAAAATGTAAGAGTTTCCTGGCAGCAAATTTATCTGCAGGCAGTAGTGAGTAAACAACAGCTTCCTGAGCTTAGGCCCAGTGAAAAACAGATTATTTTAGGGGAATGAAATACTGCAAGGCTCAAAATGCAGAGAAAAAAAAAAAAAAAAAACACCTCCTTTCTGCTTTATTATCATAAAACTGTAACTCTAACAAAAGATTTTGGCTGGAAGTTTACTTCTGCTGAAGGCAATAACTAGTCACAGCTGTTACCTCTGTACTGCATGACTAACTCAGCAGTAACAGGATGCAAAGTCCATACTAGCAGAATGCCCCCTCCACTCCCAAATCCTCAGTTTTGTTATGAGGGAAAAACTTGAATAACTCTATTTTTTTAAGGCAGCCCAGGAACAGCATGTGCGTATCATCAGCAGTGATCACACGGTGAGAATGATGGAATCAGTGTAGAAAAGTTAAAAGACTTCAGTTTTAATTTGAACTGAAGACACACTAATGCTTACAGTGTTAGCAGCTGTTAAGGAAACATCTTTCCCAAAGCACAACATCATTTTCAAGAAATGATCTTTGCACAGGAAACATCACAAACATGTTACGTAATCATACCATGTAAGTATTAAATAGATATTGATAAAAGTAGGCAAATTTGACAATATGTCCATTATGAGAACAAACGGGAGCAAAGAGAGCAACAAAGCCAAAAGGATAAACATGAGCAAAGTGATCAACAAATTAAATTGCCTTCAACCGTACTTGTCCCTCCAGCACTTTTATACAAATCTCATAGTTTAACCTGCTACATCTTTCTGTCACCCTTACTTCTAAATTCAGCACTTGCCGTATTAATATTCAAGGTATTCAGAGGCCTGAACTGTCAACAAATGAACAGATATTGTTATTTATAGGCATACATTATTTAGAGCATCTCTTTTTGGCACTGAAATAGAGCAGTTATGGGATTTATCCAAGTCTGTGTAGAATTAGCTGCCTGGGAATCTAGGAACGGCAGCAGCCATGTTGTGCCAGGATTTCCAGGCTGCTTTGTGCTGCGTCAGCCAGGAATTCATGTCAAACTTTAATGCAGCTCCAGCTTGCTTGCTGCTCCTGGCAGGGATCCCAGTCCATTGCTGTGGGAAGCCTGGGGGAAGGGGAGAAACTCCAAGTCCATCCCACTTCCTGCCAGGGACCTTAGTGGATCTGCGCTGCGAAGTCGACCCAGGAGGGAGAGGAATTTGGGTGCAAGATGTTAATCCAGAGGAGGGTTTGTTTTCCATGTTGTTAAAAAGGGGTTGGTCTCTATTAGTCTTGACGACGGCTCCCTGTGTCTTGCTGCCTTAGAGAGGGAATTACAGCCTGATGTTTCCTTAGACATCTGTAGGGGTGCTGATTTCTAGAGGCAGGGGTTTGCTAGCTTTTATGGGGCTTTGTTTGTTTGTTTTCTCATTTAATGGATAAGGAAACCGAGCAAGCTCTAGGGCTGAGAACCATGTTTGTCATGCTCTCATATCCATGTCAGTGAGAGCTCTACTCTCAGAACAGACCAGTGCCTGAAAGAAAAAGGTGAATATGCACATTTAAATGTTTTGGCTTTTCTTTTTGGCAGATTTGGTATTTCTTCTAGCCCTTCAGTAAGAGTAGTGTTGCTAAAATGGTTGCAGTAAATCAGAGAGTGCTAATTTTCAACATGTAGTTCGATTTCACATTTCCAAAGTCAGCAGATAGCGTTTTCAGTCTCTTTATTTATTCAGAATTTTGTAAGGGGGGAAAAATGACCAAAAAAATACTAAAATACTAACCTGTCAGGCTGCTGTAGATATCAAAATGAAGGAAAAGGAACACAAATCTAGAATAAAAAAAAGAAAAGCGCACTTGCAGTTCTGCAGTAATACAACTAACAACGATTCGTTTAAAATGTGCCGTGTGCTCCAGGTGTGCCTGCTTGAGCTGGGGGGTTGGACTAGATGATCTCTAGAGGTCCCTTCCAACCTCCGCTATTCTGTGATTCTGTGATGCCACAACCAAAGGTATTAAGACCCAGGTGTGCTTTAGGATCACCTCAACTCCCTGATTCTAAGTTCACAGCTTTCCTGTGGGGCTGTACAAAGTCTCTACCTGAATAGCAGCGTAACTGCTGTCACCAGCAGCTGTGCCACTGGAGCTATAAAGAGAAAGCAGAAATAGCAGAGTTGCTGCACGGGCTTGGAACACTTATGAATGCCTTTAGGAAATGTGGGGATTGCGTAGATGCTCAGGTCTGTCTGGTATTTTTGCTCTATTCAGCTCGTAGGGTCTGTAATGATCTTCAGTTACCCAAGCCAGACAGAGGACGTTTTCCTTGCAATAGCTTGGGTTATTCATTTACCCGCTCCAGTCCTGTTAAACACCGGGCTGCCCGCCAGCTGCTGGGGAGGCAGAGCCCTGCGCCTTCGTTAAAGCACCGCGGAGAAGTTTCCTTGCAGGCAAGGGCCAGAGCCGCTGCGGGCTCTGCCTCCGCCCAGGCTAAGCCCTGTCTGCACTGGCCTTGTCCTTAACTCTGCACCCCGTGGGGCCGTTAGCTCCTTGGTGCTTCAGCGGGAATGGCTGTTAGCTTGTGGTTAAGAGGCACCAGTATCACACAAACAATCGATAATAACTCCAAGTAGTCGGTCCTTTGCTTTACACTAATACAGCCTGGGTTTTTTTTTTTTTTTAATCATGACGCTCGGCCTGTGGCATCTGCACTGGCAGTAAGAGCCTTCTTCAGACGTAGCCAGCACACTTGATGCGAGAGGCGTCTCTGCTTCCCTCTGCTTTCCCGACCTCTGAGTCGGCCAGTGGGCAGGGTGGATGGAATCTCGGTAGTATCTGTCAGGAACCTGCCCATAAAGAGGGGAAAATGACCTAAACCATATGGAAAATGCTACATCTAAGAGAGATCAATGCTCATAAGAACCAGGGGTATGGACAGAAAGTGCAATTTTTGAAGGCATATAGTTTTGGCCATAGTCAAATGGGCACCCAGATGTTACATGTAAAAATCATCATTGGACTTGGATATGACACTTTTTATTCCCTTTTCCTAGTAAGACCAGCATCATTTACAGTTTTGTTATCCATTGGCTCATTCTTTGAAATTCCTAGGGCAGAATTATGCCATGCTCTGTCCGGTTTGTTATTCTGCAGACATAAAAAAAAAACTCAGAGCATTCTTATATACCATTAAAGATGGGGAAAAAAACCTCTCAGAAAACACTGCTCTTTCCCTTTTGAAAATGTACTCATTTGGGGGGGGGGAAAAAAAGTCATTAGCCAAGATGGAACCTTTTAGGAATTTTTACTTTGTGTTTGGAAATGCTTTTTGTTTACAAATGTGTCTTCTGCAGTTATAAAAAGAAAAAATCAAAATGGAACCAAAAAAAATTTTCCTTAAAAGTAAATATGCTTATTAGCCTCAAAATATTCCTTAATGGAATTGAGAATATCTTTGTTCTTGTGCTGGTTTGAAATAGAAAGAAGTGTGGGGAAGTAAGAATTTCCCATGGACTGGGTATTTAACATTCTGGTCTCTTTCCACACTGAAGAAAATAAAAGGCACCTCTGATTTATTTTGCAGCAGTAAGATAAGCCTGTGCCAGGCGCTGTGGAACCAATTTATCATACGTTCCTGCATGATTTACATCTTCAGTGCAACATTTTCTGCAGACGCCTTAGTGTAAGAGTGCATTTCCAAAACCATTCTGTATCCAAACAGGTTAGTTATACTGGTTAATTCAACAAGCGTAGGAAATTGCTTCCAGTCATAAAATGTGACTTCCTAGACACAAAAATAAATGTTTAGGAACTAAAAGGCTTGGCTTTTATAGTCCAGGTTGAATTCATAGAGTTGGCAGGTGGAAACACTGGCCTGACAAACTTGTGACGTTAGGCTTAGAAGTTCATGAGGCAATCATCAGAATGGTAGTAAATTTGCTGTACAACTATTTGCAACACTGAGACCCAAGTACTTCTTTGAACATACTAGATCTTTTCCAAACCTAAAAGTTCCCAGTACAGTTTAGCTTCCAGGTTGGCTTTTCTTCGAGTACGTTACAGTTTCTAAGCTCATGGTAAGGATTACATTCTCTTCCTGGAACTTAAAAGATAATTTGAGGTAAACCAAAGTTTGAGAAATCAGTTTCATTTATCGTTGCCTACTGTTGGCAATGTAATAGAAACCTTCCTTTCAGTGATCGCCTGCAGTTTTGGGTGTGTGTGGGAGGGAGGGGGTGGTAATGATTGCCAACTTCAACATTTGTCTAAAACCTTGGGCTCTTTCCTCTCCGCAGCTGCATCTCAGCAGGGCGCTGCGTTCAGGAGTGCAGGAATTGCCTCGTCGAGCCCCTGTGGCTCAGTCCCTCGGCACCGTGAGCAGCCGCAGGCTCTGGCCACGTGGCTGTGGAAACGCAGGGCACCACAGGAGCACCAGAGCTGCCTGGCTCTGGTTTGTGTTTCTCCCCTTTTCACCAGAGTTCCTGTGACCAGCTATGCGCCTGCTACAGGCAAGAGGAAGCCAGGAGGTTTACCAGGGAAAACAATGGTAAGAAGGGACATTCACCGAGGGTTTTATGAAGTGTTGTGTATAAGAACATGTTAACCGATTTCTCGCTTTAAGAAGCTTAATGAGAATATAAGAGCAGCTCATACAGATTTATGGCCTTTGAAGTCCACTACCCTATTTTTATAAAACACAGAGGTTTAGCAGTATTTATAATACATAATATAATGGGTTTAATATGCATTCTTCAGTTTGTGCTATCTGTTAAACTATCTAACACAGTCAAGGAAGTACTTCACTGAAATTACTAATCACTCTCCAGAAACAGTTATAAAATACCACTATGTTTATTCCCTCCAAAGAACTTCTAAGCCTGAAAAATATATTAATTTGAAAGGGCAATCTTTCTATCTGCCAAATCTACAAATTCAGCCTGGACTTTAAAAGCCAGTCAGTAGATGTAGTCTAGAATATATGTTTTGTTTCAAGCGAAGGTCTTTAAGCTGTCCCTAGGAAACGTCTTGAGCAGCTAAGCTGTGTGCTGGTGACATCTTAGGTTCTTCCAGGAAGATGCCCAAGGTTAAGCCCAGTACTGCAGCCTGGATTTTGCAGGTGGCCCTGTGGTTGAAGTGCAGATTTCCAGGTGCTGCATAGAGCACTGGGTGCAGTAACCGGGGCATTAACAGCAGAGCCCGTGTGCAGCCAAATCAGTTGCGCTGATTCAAGGAGTCTCAGCAGGCGAGTGTTGCGTGACACACAACAGCTCGTCTCAGGGATGCTGCAGCAACCTTGCGAGTACCCAGCCGCTCGTTCTGTCAGAAACATCTGCTGAAAACAATGCAAATCCCAATAAAGAAATGCACACAAGAAGTTATTTCCTGGGTAAATAAAAAAAAAAAAAAAAAAAAAAAGACTTTTAGAAAACTAGGGAACTCTCCCGTGTATTCAGGAGCTCCATCTGCCGACAGTATTTGGTAGCTCTTTTTCACCTTTGTTAAGTCCTCATAACATTTGTTGAGTCCTCATGAACACAATGTTTAAAATGTTAGAAAACTTACAAATATTTCTTGTAGTATTAATTTTTTATTTCTAATTTCAGGAGCTGCCTAAAAATTTGGATGCTTTTATGTTTTTTTCCAAGAACCTTTGTATCAAATGCTTCAAAACCCAATATTTTACTAATATTGGCTGATGATCTGGGTATTGGAGATATAGGTTGCTATGGCAATGATACAATAAGGTAAGGATGTATTCAATAAAATAAATTATCCCTTCCCGGTGACTTTTAGTGCAAAGTATGCTGACAACACTCAGTACTAGAAAATCCATTATTAATTAAAGCCTTTGCAATGCAAGACATGCATATTTTGAATTTAGCATGTAAAAAATAAATGTTCTATAGTAGTTGGTAGTAGAATAATAATTATACAAGCATGCTTGGTGACTTTTTCATACTTCTAATTTTCATCTTATACAGTCAGAACTTTGTAAATGTGCACATAAACCATATTTTTCTGGCATGTTTACTTTGTGAATTATACCAACATAAGTATTGAATTATCAAATCTTAATCTCAATCCTTCGTATCCAACAGCAACTCTACTACATATGTGATGAAATGACAGCTCAGTCTATCATACATTTATGGTTACTGCAGTTACCAATCTTTATATTAATAAATTTCAGTAAACACTGTGATTGTGCGCATGCACATGTTGTGTTTGCAAAGAAAAATATAAATATTTGTTCATGGCATTTATTCATGGCACAGTAAGTTTTAATTTTATTTTTAAACTTTAAAAATAACCAAGCTTTTTGCCACTGACTAAGTGGTAATGAGACCACTTTTTTTGGAATGCAAAGTATCCTCTACTTATTCTAACCTACCATCATCCTGCAGATTGTGTTGCCCTGCATACATTACTGCAGTCTTTTATCACTCTGTTGCATGAGTATTTGATACTGGATGGACCTGAATTACCTTTTTTTTTCTTTGTAGTTATTAACTAAAACACCTTTATCCATGGAAAATACATTTCTAAAGAAAGTCAAGACGTCTTCAAAGATATGTAGCATAAAGCTTTCCTAGGTGAGTTGTAGGTAGAAAGGGAGATGTGTAAATGTGGTGATGTCCTTAACAAAACTAGAGGCAATGAGAGGGACGCTATGAACACCTGTATAATAGATTTTGTCAGAGACATGATTTTCTCTTTAGGACCCCTAACATTGACAGCCTGGCGAAGGAGGGAGTGAAGCTCACGCATCACCTTGCTGCGGCTGCTGTGTGTACGCCGAGCAGAGCAGCCTTCCTCACGGGCAGATACCCCGTCAGATCAGGTGGGACTCCCTCGGACGCTTCGCTGCACCTTGTCTGGCCATCACTGCTGTTACCAATGCCCTTAGATAAACTTTCTAAAGATTCTATGTTTCTATGCTTAGTTAATCTGAGGTTTTCACACCTCAGGTACAAACAAGGATGACTAGATTTATTGGTTGTTTCCTATAAGAAAATCCTGACGTTAAGTACATTTAATATAGCCACAGAGCAACACAGAGATAGATGACTCTACCTGAAGGTAACTGTACAAGCACAGTATATACTGTGGTGATAGGATTATGTTAAGCAAAGAAAAGCATAATATTCTGAATATCTTGACAAACACAGTGAAATCTGTCAGACCACGAAGCAGCTGTCAACAAGGATATTTTAAAACAGATCTACTCCAGCCATTCAAAACCGCATTAGAAAACTACAGCCAGTTACTTTGTCAGCAGTCATCAGGGTAGCTCTTCTGGTATGATCCTGACTTGCTAAGGAGTTAGATTTACAGATAATGCAATCTTGAACTGTAAATGTAGGATGTATGTACTGGTTGTCTAAACTTGCTGTTCTATATAAAACTTATCATGCTTTTAAAACATATTTTGCTTTGCTTTTAAGGACAGGGTTACCTAAGGCAGCTATTCAGTTGTCTAAACACAGGCATTTTAGTTCAATTTTAGACACCCTAGGGTATGTGAGATAGCTGCACTGGGCTAGCAGACAAAAGACTTAGAGGAGACAACTTTTAATGCCAGTCAGAATAACCTAGGGCTTATAAAATGGCTTATAAAAAAGCACTAGGCTTAGGAAACTGAATCCCCTGCTTACACCCATTAGAAAGAATAATCTGAACAGAGATAAAACAGATTGAATTATTTATGTGCTGTTACTCCTCTCTAGGGATGGCATCCAGCACTGAAAGGCGTATTCTCTTTTGGAGCGGGTGTTCTGGTGGGCTCCCGACGAACGAAACCACTTTTGCCAGAATACTGCACCAGCAAGGTTATTCGACAGCACTCATAGGTATGAGACATAGCAATTTGCCACCTTTCCATTGCTTGTTATTCAGATCAGGCTCTTTCCAAAATCAGTTTTCTCTGATGGTATGTCTAGGATCAGCTAACTTGAATTTCTGGTCTGCACAAGTTTCAAAAACAGAATCCCGTCCAACCCTGCCTTGTCTCAGCAGCATATGTGATAAATCCAAAATGAAGACATATGGAATACACAGATATACACTGCTAGCATAAAAATGCAATGGGAAAAAAAAAATAAAAAATAAAAAATTATTTGCTCCGTGCAGACTGTTTCAAGAAAGAAAAAAAACACAGAGATATTACCTGATCTATTAAAGTAGAAAAGGTCTGCCAGCTGGTAGTCAGACACTACAGTGGTCTTAATTGCTTCTGATAGCTGCATTTTCTGTACTTCAGCATCCTGCTTATTATCACAGTTAAGACTCTAAAAGGCCCTTCATTATCCACAAAAAGCAACTCAGCTAGGCGAGACAAAAAAGCTGAAGGAGTCCCATTCACTTCCATGGATTTGAGATCAGAACCCATGCCCGAGAAAGAAAATTTGTGCTCTTTGCTAATTTTGCCTGAATAGCAATTAAAGGATGTGTCTTTCAAGCACCTCTCCTTTTTAAGCTCCGTGTTGTCAAAGGTGTTAGGTACTTAATTATAATTACTGTGAATTACACCCTCTGCTGAGGTCCCCCGCAGTGAGGTGTAATTTAGTTCTTAAACTGTGGATTAAAGTGAATCTTAGTGGTGCAGTGGCTTCACAAAAGCCTGTGCGAAGGGGAGATCTTGCCCTAGCTCATAGCAGTCTGGTTTAGCTGATGCTGTAACATAAATCCATATACATGGGCATGGATGTGGCTGGCAGCGCTAAGGAAGTTACTTGTCTGGCTAATAGGCCCTAAACCCATGGTTGCAGACCGTACTTCGTGGCAGGATAATTACACTGCTCTGTAATAGGACTTCATTAAGGTTCATTATCAGTATATGACTTGATCACTCCAGTTCTACTGGCTAGTGAGAATGGGCTAGTTTTTTGCTACTTATTTTAAGATAAATATAGACATATAAAGCCAATGTGTACACCTTCTTGCTGAAATTTCTTCCTGAATGCGAAGGTTACATTGAACTGGTGTGTAAATTAGCTAATATTTTTGTGCTTAGCTGCTTCTTTTGGCACGTAGGATTACCCTGCTTTCTCCCCTCCCGACTCCCCCACCACTAATGGAAGGCAAAGTCATCATATTAAAATAAAAAGCACCAAACATCACAACCATATTTGTTCTCGTTCAGCAAGGCCTCCGAGCTGGGCATTACCCTATGGGGAATATTTTTTTTAAATTGAGACAGGTGAGAAAAGCCAGCTGTAGTGGTCAGATAATATCAGCACATGTGCCTGCAACCTGCGAGCCTGTCCCCACTCGCCACCCGCTCCTTCCGCAGCGGGGCTCTAACTGAGCAGCAGCACCAGCCTGTTACGGCTACAGCCAGGAGCGCCCAGCAGAAATGCATTTAGATCTGGTATCTTTCTTTTATATTTTCAGGGAAGTGGCATCTGGGTGTGAACTGCGAATCCCGCTACGATCACTGCCACCATCCTTTAAATCATGGATTTGATTATTTTTATGGCATGCCTTCTACCCTTTTGAATGAGTGCCAGGGCACAGAGGAGCCTGAGCTGGCCAAGTCTTTGCAAGATACCTACTGGCTATACACACAGATAATCATCCTTGCAGTGCTTACGCTTCTGATTGGAAAACTCACCAACTTACTCTCAGTAAAATGGAAAATAATCATGTGTTTGGCCATCTGTGGTTTCCTGTATTTCATTTCCTGGTTCTCCAGCTATGGATTCACCAAGTACTGGAACTGCATCCTTATGAGAAACCATGAGATCACTGAACAACCAATGAAGCTAGAAAAAGTGACTTCTAATATGCTTAAGGAGGCAGTTTCATTCATTGAAAGGTAAACGACAAAAATCATACGAGTTTTTCATGATTTTTTAAGTGATATTCTTGCTGTGTCATGCAACACTAGGGTGGCAAGCGGCATGGTGAACTAGCTACCCCCTCATGTTGGCCAGCATCAATTTGCTCTTTTCCCATGTCCCTCTAGCTGTCAGCATCCAGCTGCTGTCTTCTGTCTCACATGCAGTTTGTCAGCAGCTCAGGAAAGGGAAGATGGTTTTGGTCTCTTCAGGACTTTTTTACGTAACACAAAGGGGTCCTGGCCAAGGACTGGGGCTTCTGGCAGTAGGCACACAAAAATAATCTTGGCTTGATGAATGAACTGTCACCTGAAGTGTTGCTTATTAATTTTTTACAAACAGGAGAGAGACTGAGTTTTGTTCTGTCTTGCCTTTTTTTCCAGATACATCATCCCTTTACACAAACATTAATAACCTCAACTAGAGTTAAACTAAGTATTTAATTCTCAGTTTTAATCTGTGTCAGATCCGGGCATATCTCAGATAGGGATTTTATACAATTTCTGTAAGTCTTTATTTCTTATGTAAAATTGGATGTTAGATAAAAATCTCTTTTCTGTAAAACTTTGAGTAGAGATAATTTCAGGTGTCCTGGGATATCCTGCCTGGCTTCTAGCTGACATCCTTGAAAGGGTGTGTTTCCCTTGTAGGTCCAGTGTTATGTCTGCCAATGCCATGAGGATATCAGACGTTTAGTGACACCCATGTTTAGGTTTAAGCAAATGAATCCTCTTCTCCTCGTCTCTGACAGTGTAACAGCCTTTTGGCTAAGGACTTCCACATTTAACATTCCACACATGTCTAGTTTCGAACCAGAAAAAAATATGTATTAGTTTGATCTCAACAAATCTTTAAGGTTAATTTTAATTCCTTCTTTCTTCCAAACCCTGAAAAAATGCAAAGGTGGTGAAATCTGGAAATTTTCTTTTATATATATATATACTAATCATGACTATGCCATTGCTGCATTTTGAGGAGTTTCTTATAATTTGTTTTGAGAAACAGTTTGCAGAGGAATAACTACTGTTATTTTCTTTGATTTCAGAAACAAGCATAGACCATTTCTTCTCTTTGTTTCCCTTTTACATGTTCACACTCCTCTTATTGCCACAGAGAAGTTTTTGGGAAGAAGCAAACATGGCTTATATGGAGATAATGTTGAGGAGATGGACTGGATGGTGGGTGAGTGGCCTTCTTTAGTAAAATCCTTCCTTTATTTGAATATGGAAAAGAGATTAAAGAGGTGGCTACAGAAGACACTATTTATATATGACAAAAATCAGTGAACTTGCCTTGAATATGCAGCCCGCTCCAGAGATGGCCATTCCATTACCATCTTTCTTATTTCTTAAAATAAAAGTGCAATTTGTTCTTGTGAGGGTTGTTCTCTCTTTTCCAATTGACACGTTCTGTGCTGCATTTTGATAAATTCAGAACAATGATAAATGCAGTCAAATAATCCAGTATGTGTTTTGTCATACTGTTAATACTACAAGAAATGCTTGGCATTTCTCCAGCTCCTTTCTGTTAAAAAACATTACCATCATCTAGTTTCAAAAGTTATACCTGATGTTGCTAATGACTTTACATTAGACATTGGTTTGTCCTTCTTTTTATCAAAGAATAACTCCGGGAGCAGAAAATAGAACTCTGGACTCCTTCCTCACAAGTAAAAGCTCAAATTAAGAGGCTGTAGAATTTCACTTACTAAGTGAATTAAGTTTAAAAAATTATTTGCACTTAGAGCCTGGATTTAGACCTAAGCCTTAATTTGTAGTTAGGAGGGAGATAGCTGTTATTCATTACATTTACAAATAGTAAATGAATGACCTACAATCTACACATTCACCTCCTGCCGTGGCCAAGATTCTGAAGTGCTACTACATTCTGAGCTACCTCTTCCTCCAATACCATGCTTAAAAAAGTATATATCTTGTGAGCAGCCCAATTGCTTGTGATGGACAGCCAGAGAACCCCTGCAAGATCTAACCCTGGGAGAGATGTCTTCATAATTTTGAGGCAGCAATCAAATTTAGGCTCAAGATGCTCAGAGCTGGGTAGCAAAAGTGCAAGGGCGTAAGGAATGTATAGGCTGAACAAGCTAGATGCCAGTGAGGACAGAAATTTCTACGGTAACACAGCTAAATTTGGGAGTCTAATCTGGAAGCAGGGTGCCTAGATTCAATTCAAATTCTTTTTTTTGGGGCAGGTGTCTATTTTTGGGTAGAGCAGAACACTTTAGGCAAATGACCTGATCACCAGCTCATGCTTCTTCTTTGTGTGCTTCAGATTTTGCTGTGCCTGCTCTTCTACACAAGCTGCTGCTAGTGAAGATACTTCTATGCACTGGGTGGTGATGAAGAGCCCTCATAGATAAATCATCCTCTGTATAATTTTGTGCTGCTAGTGTTACCAAAAACATTATCAAGTTGGGTTTGAATTGCAGTCTGTAGTTCTCACCACAGGAGAAGATTCTGGCTGATAGCATGCAATGCAACGTCTCTGTTTAGTTCATGGTGGAAACAGAGACAACAGCCTTCTACAGTGAAGAATCTAGACAGCACTGTTATTTGTAATTTAAGCACTTTTGAGATGCTTGAGACTACACAATGGAGACAGCTCCGAGAATTTACAGCATAAAGATGACAGTGCCAAGCATCATGAATAAAACATCATTAAGTCAGCTTATTTGTAGCTGATTTTAATTTATGTTTTTGTTTTTTTAGACTGTACAAGCAAATTTGGATCACCTTTAGCTGCTTTCCATTGGGCCCTTGTTATTCCCACAATGCATAATTTTTCTCTGTTCATAATAGCTCATAACAGAAAAATAGAAGAGGACCTTCTGTCTATATCTTCTCATTCAAGTCAATGGAAAGACTATCTTCAAGACCTAAAAAATCAGGACATAATTACAGTGTTCTACTGTGTCTTTAGGAAGGCTTCTGGATGTTATCAGCAAAAAAGGCTTGAAGAATACCACATTCATTTATTTTGCATCTGATCATGGAGGAGCCTTGGAGGCTCGCAGTGGAAATTCCCAGCTAGGTGGATGGAATGGGATCTATAAAGGTAAGTCTTTCTCTTAAAAATAACTGATAGAAAGTATGTCCAGATAGGCTGTATTCACAAAGCTATATGCTGGCATAACAATCTTGTATTGTATGGCTAGACGAAGGCTAGACCAGGCTAGACCAAGCTATTCCTGATAGCTATATTGTCTAATTCTTATAGACCTCCAATAATTCCCCAACAACATCGCTTTTTATTGTCTATACTACTAGAGTATTCTTCCTATAGTTAGCCTGGATCGCCTTAAACTGCAGCAAATCTTGCCCCATCCACCAATCCTACAGATAACGGATTCTTTCCTCATTGTTTCAAGGCCAATCATTTATTTCCACACTGTTACTTTCCCTTCTCCTTCATTTTTTTTTAGACTCCAGCGCACATGTAATCCTTTCTAGCCCAACGTTGACTACAAATACAGTAAGCAGGTTATTTATTCCACAAGCCAAGACTTGAAAATGTAGCATCAGATCCAAGACTGAAGATTTACTTCACCGTTTGGGGTCTTACTTCAAACATCCTTCTGTTTTCATGGTAGAGAATTATTTTTGACACCACTGGCAGTGATTAAGGTCACTGAGAACTATTTCCTTGATAATTTTTTTAAGTTTCTCATCTATCATACAGGTATTTCATCTAGACTATGTTTCTGTAATTTGCTTATGACTGTATTGAAAGTTATATGAAAATGGAGATCTCTCATAGCTCTTCCTTCCCTTCCCTCCATATGATATGCTGCTTTAACATAGTTACAATCAATGATTATGTTTACTTGACATGCTTTGGTCTCAACAGAGCTGTTACTCATGCTTATTTCCTTCTAGGTGCTTAAAAGAAATACTATTATTCATAGTATTTATTCAAGGAGTCTATTATTCTGTCTTTTTTTTTTTTTTTCCTCCAAGATAGGCATCACTGCTTGCCTTTTTCTGGTCTAATACTTTAGGCATTCTAAATAACTTTTCAGACATAACCTCTAGCTAATCTTCAATTCAATCAGCTATTGCTATAAATGCTGCAAATATTCATCAGGTTTAGGCCATTTGAAAACATCTACTTCATTCTATATTATGTTTTACGATACCATTCTACCCTTAGTCAAGGCTGACATCTTACCCAAAAGCCAATAGTGTTGACTTGCTGGTTATCTGAAAACAGTTCATCTTTATATCAAAGGCTTATGCGGAAACATCATTAAACATTTCAGCTTTCTTTCCTGGCTTTGCTTCCCCACTGCATAGAACTAGACATTCTTCATTCTTCCTCATGTTAATTTTCAGTTCTATTTCCCATCACTATTTGCCTCTCATTTTAGGGCCTTTGACTGGGGCCTTTTTCTCCAAAAAAAACAGTCCCTTAGAAGTTCTAACCTGTTAGTTGTTTAGCTTTGTTGAAGTCTGCCTTCCTGAAGTTCACTGTTTTTATTTTGCTGTTTTCCTCCTTGCTATCTTTAGCTTTTACTGGTCACTGTCAACCACGTTGACATTCTCTGGCAGTTCTCTCACTATTAAATGGTTTACCTCTCTTCTGCTGGCACTCTACACCTTCTTTGTTATATATTAGGAAATTAAGCTGGTGTGGTCTTCCTCATGGAAGAACAAGGAAGAGACACCACAGATTATAAAGCTGGTTGTCATCTATCCCTTTCCTCCATCCCCTTTGGATAAACTCACCCTTCTCCCTGTACACACAGTGAATTCAGGGAGTGCTACTTTTGCATGAAAGTGTAGAGCAACACATCACAGGCTGGAGACCAAACCCATGCAATTTTTACTGCTCCTCGTTTGATGAGATTCCTGGAGCTTGACCGAGATCCTCGGAATCTATCCCTTTACCTGCCCAGGCTCATGAGAAAACCCTCCAGACTCCCTTGCCCAGCACAGCCACCATGACATCTCAGGCAGCTTCGCACTTATGCCACAATAAAGCCTGAGATGAGAGTTCCCATCATTTATTTCCCTACAGAAGAAGATTCAGATGCTTTGATGATGCTCAGTATCAAAAGGCTGCTTGTCTGCCCAGTGCAGTTACTTGATGAGCCGCACAAGCAGTCTTTGGCGTGGCTTAGAATTCCCTGGATCTCACCCACTAATGGTTCTAAATGTCAAATTAACCTTCAGTTCCGGAGATGAAGTTTCCAGACAAGAAAGACAAAAAGGCTATTAGGTTCATTTGTACAGCTCAGATTCTAGGGATATTCACTTCTACTATCCTACAAGTGTAACAGTAGCAGGAGAGTCCAGATAAGCAAATTTGATTAGATAGAGATTTCAGTATGACAGGGCTATGATGAAATTACGCCTGCTTAGAAAGAAGGAAAGTAAGGAGATATAATACCAGCTTAGAAGTAAATAACAGTAAGGTATTCTCATTTATCCTGTCACAGCAGCAGAACACTGTTCTATTTAGACAGAATAACCACTCTAAACTAAAAGGCAAAGAACTGAAAATTGATTTTATAAAAAGTAGTTTATTTCCTAAATATCCGGTACAGAACTCACAGCTGTAAGATAGTCTTGTTAACAGTAAAAATAAACAAAAATGATAAGCCATGCATATGGGTAATGAGAACATTTACTACAAAGTAACACCCACACAAATAACACCCATGAGATAGTAACTATTATCATACGTAGTATGAAGGTTATTGCCCAAGTGGTTGGGCTTGCTTTATAATCCACCTTGTCGCCCTGTCAGCCCTTATAGCAAGGCCTGGGAACCTTACCTCTCAGCTGTTAACTGTCCCCTGCGTAGCAAAGACCTGCATTGCCTAGCAGAGCTAAAGAGGTTAAACTACTGTGCAAGGCTATTTGCTCAATAAACTAGCTTCAGTTCTTCCTGCAATGCTTTTCAGCAATGACTTTGCTTCTCTGACCCTGACTGGAGAAGCAACAGGGTAGAGTAAATGTTATGGAGGTACCATATCTTCATGTTTTGCAATTCTTGTTTTCAAACTGGACCCTTAACTTTAAAGACAGAGTTCTGTCTTTAAACCACATTGCTGCATTAATATGCTCATCCTTGACATTAGTAGTATATATACTTACAGTAAACAAATGATTCTCATTCTGAAATAATATTCAAAACAATGAATATTTCAAGCTGTAAGAGAGCCAGTGCAGGCTGGGCTGAATTTAGGAGAAGATTAGAGGAATGCAAAGGAAACCAAGAAAGAAAGACTACTGGATTATCTCAGAATTATTTCAACAGAAACTGAAATGGAAGGTCTTCATTACTGCAAACTATTCAAGGAGCTTTCTCGTTTATTTCATGCATTTGCATGCATGCATGCAGATGCATTCTGCATTTGGTTTTGGGTCACCTCAGAGCATTCCTGGGATTATAAACTCCTGGAGGTCCATTAAGCATTATCCTAAACTCCTTCACTGTACTCCAGGTCTGCAAATAATTTGTAATGTCCCTGCTACCTCTGATTTTTAACTCCCTTGTAGTCGGGCTTGCCACATCGCAGGTGGGACTGCAGTGTCTTCCATTGACAATGAGTTAGATTTGCTTTTTGTTAATAACATTTTTTTTTTCCTGTTCTTAGGCGGTAGGGAGATTACTCTCATACATGACATAAACTTGTATGGGTCAGAAAGTCTTCTCGTGCATCAGAGGGTGATATTGTTCTTCTGCCAGAAGTGCTGCTTAATGGTGGGCTGCCATGTGTGTCACAGAAGAAAGCAGTGTAAAGTAAAGAGACTAGTAATACTGATTTGTGAAGAGCTGAGTTTGCACTGTGGTCATTCTATTCCCTGCTCTCCAGGATTTAGTGGGCTCTCGTTAGAAGTATTTGAATATGCTGAAAGGCTTAAAATGCTTTTTTAGGCAATTACTATGCATGTATAATATCTTTCATTTTTAGCTCTCTTTTAGTATTTCTCTTTCTGTTATTTTTCCCCTCTCATAACAGGTGGAAAAGGAATGGGAGGCTGGGAAGGAGGGATCCGTGTGCCAGGAATAATTAGATGGCCAGGAGTATTGCCTGCAGGCATAGCTATCGATGAACCTACAAGCCTTATGGACATTTTCCCAACAGTGATTCAGCTGGCTGGAGGGGCAGTGCCTCAGGACAGGTGCAAAAGTTACTTCATAAACCGTATTTGCTCCACTTTCTTGATTTAGAGAGAATACCATGCAGTCTAACATCCACAGGTTGAATTGTGTTTGTTTCTAAACCAGA
Source organism: Nothocercus julius (assembly GCA_013398735.1). Taxonomy (NCBI): domain Eukaryota; kingdom Metazoa; phylum Chordata; class Aves; order Tinamiformes; family Tinamidae; genus Nothocercus; species Nothocercus julius. The sequence continues at coordinate 6,497,267 of VZSV01000019.1, read as the reverse complement.
TGTAGTTCTGTAGCTTCCTTTCTGCTTGGCTTTCCCCATCTTGTAAAAGGTAAAGGAAAACACTGTGTTTTTAAAAGTGTCATTTATCTGAAGCCAGCTTTCTAATCACCAGGATCACTGGATCACTGGATCACTGGATCCAGTTGGAATCATTTTCCAAGTCTCATCCTTTTTTTAAGAACTTTTCATTTTATTTTCCATGGAAAATCCACAGAGATTCACAAGGCTTGTTAAATAGGCTGGTTCACAAGGGTCTTGTGAAATAGGCTATGTTCTTTCTAAGACAAGGAAGCTGGGCATAGGGAAGGCCCAAAACATGGCCTGCCTTTGGATGTCAGTAGGGGAGAGGTAGGTTCCTCGGTAGCAAGCAATTCTGAGCATGTTAGACTCCTCTAATGAGCAAGTGAGAGAAATGGCCTGTTAGTATGCGCAAAAAGCACAAAAGTCCCTGTGTTGGGTAACGAAATCACTAAGTAAGCGGAATAATTTTTATAAGGCCTGAGCTCACAGAGCTATCGGTGATTTCAGGGAGACAAGTTTGAAAGGGTGAATCTTGCCTTCTCTGTGGTTATCACATACTTACTCCCAGGAAAATTACAGTGATGGTAACTTACCTCTCCAGGATGTGTGTACTGCTGTAAATGCACGAACTGCTAGCAACTACTAATTGCTTGTCTCCACCCATCCGCACAATTAGAAGTCCCAGGGTAAATTAGCTAAATAGCAGCCTGTGTTATAAATGGTGCATGAAACCAGAATGCCGCACACGTGGAGGGCGAGCACTGCTCACGCTCCAACTGCAACCTGAAATTCTTAAAACAGTTAGGTGACTTGTGTTCTCTCCACCAGGGTCATTGATGGACGCTCCTTGCTGCCTTTACTGCAAGGCACAGCTCAGCACTCGGAGCACGAGTTCATGTTTCACTACTGTGGTGTGTTTTTGCATGCAGTGCGCTGGCACCAAAAGGACAGTGAGTATAAACATTATCTTTCCTGCATATCAGAGGAGATGATGTAATGGCCTCTAACGTCCAACACAGCAACAGTTAAAAACATAGATCTTTGGGGTAAGTTTATAGCCTCAATGTCTTAGCTCTTCTGGCAAATGCAGAAGGGCTGGGATTTTAGTTCACCTGCGTTGCCTGAGATGAAAGATTTCACTTTTATGAGTAGTATGGAGAAGATCCATATTGTTGTAGTGTATCTACTGCTCTTGTTGTGAAAGTATTTGATATCAGTTTTAGGGTATGACTAGAAAAAAAAAAAAAAAAAAGAACAGCACACATACGGTCTTTATTTTAAGCAGTAGTTTGTTTATTTTCAACAGTCCTGTGTTATTTTGAGTTTTTCAGCTGTGGAATTAGGCAAGCTGACAGAAGCTACAGTACTTTGGTTTGTTTTGAACCAGCACCCAATCTTTGCTGATGTCACCTTTTATTAAGGTAGAATTGAGAATGAGGTAGTATTGGTAGCTGTGTCCTAAATCCTGCCCCATCATGGAGGAAGGTATGGCATGCATATAACCAAACACAAGTGTCTGCATCTAAACACAGCGCTCTATTGACACTGGAAGGAAATAGATGTTTATAGGATGTGATTCACCACTTCCTAATGAAGACATCAGTCACCCCTAAAAGAGCCTGATTCTCTCCTCTGGCTATGAAGGAAGCTGAGGCGGACCAGATATAAACATCTTCCTTGTATGAACTTAAAGTTAATTGTGATGAATTGCCCCTTCTGTGACTGAATGATGTGAGAGTATGATTAAAGATGACGAATTAGTGGTGAGGCTGCATTCAACTGTTTTTCATTCTGCACAACTGGAGATATGCAGAAGCCAATGAGATTAGGCTATACCTATCCATCTTCCCATCCTTTAGAGGCTTGAATGAGCCTCTTCAATTTCTATTTTGTTTTCCCCGTCTGTGAAGTGAGAGAAGAAATAACTGAGTTACCACAAATAAATAATAGTTACAAAATCATAGGGCATTCTGCCATCTCCAGCTGTTCAGATTTAGCTGTTGTGACACTGACACTAAGCTGTCTGTTTGAAGAGTACTGCACGTGCTGACCCTCTGTGAGATCATCTTAGGCAGCTCAGTGGGGAATCCCTCTTATGTCAAAGTGTTAATTGAGGGAGCTTTCTCATACCACTTGCTTCTTTATGATACTTTCTGATACCATGATTAATGTTTTCAAGCCAAGAATCTACTTATTTTTCAAATACCCATTGGATAATTAAGACCACAAAACCTACTTCAGAGTATTTCAAAACAGATTTCTCTGTTCGCCTACATTCATACATGCACACAAATATTAGAATAATGTCCGAGAACTTTTCAGTCTTTCATGATGGCAGATAAATACATGCCAAGGTTGCAGATAAATACATGCCGAGGTTGCAACACCAAACTTTTACTCACACTGCCACGTTAACCTTGGGGTCAGCACCCAAGTCTTGGAAGCACAGGTGGTGTCCAGGCATCACCTACCAAGTTCCACACACCTTGCTCCTGAGCAGAAAGTCAATCAGCTTTGCCAGAGGGGACTGGCAGATAGTCCCCACTATCTTTTAAAACGTGGGCAAAAGAGATCTGGCAACTGCCCCTCTTCTGCCTATTAGCTCAGTGAGCAGGTCTTTGTGTCCCTGCAGCCTGCATACCCATATTTTTCTCTGGCCTCACAGCATGTCTGGTATAGCAGGGGAGTTGGGCAGAGCCACTTGCAGGATGGCGCAGCTACTTGCAGGGGGTGCTCGGCAGAGCCATCACAGCTAAGCAGTCTTGGTGCCTGCGGCTTGCTTAGCTTGTTGGGGCTTTGGATGGCCCCAAACAATGGTACCTATGGAAGGAAGTCATTCCAAAGAGGAATTGCATTTCAACTGCAAAACACTGACACTTTAGCCATCCCTAGTCATTAGTCACCTCAGGCCTCAAGGGTTCAATCCAGTCCTCTGCATGAGGAGGTACAAATATTCATCACCTCTAATACACCACGCCCACGTAACTATTACTATTCCTCTGGTGGAAACTGGGCCTTTCCAGCAATTAAAAAACGCAGACTCATTTAGCAAATGCCAAAACTTAACAATTCCTCCAATCTGTTCCATTCTGTAGCCCCTTCTGGTCCTGGCTGCCAGGACTTCTTTCCTGCACAGCCCCTTAGCCTGGTAAAACACAGGAGGAGGAACAGGAACAGATCTGAAGCTCCGACTTTGGGCCGCACCGCGCGTCTCTGGAGCGGCCGTGGGGCCGGCGCCGCCCGCTCCCGCCTCACGCGGCCGCCGT
>VZSV01000019.1:6478620-6493878 GCA_013398735.1 Nothocercus julius | reverse complement strand
ACGGCCGCCTTGCTCGCTCTGCAGGAGGCGGCGGCGGCGGGGCGCGAGCCAAACCTTCAGTGGGTGTGTCAGATTTTAACTGAAATAAATAAAGTCTGCGGGTCCGCTCAAAATCCCCGATTTTCAGGCTCCAGCTTTGAAGTGTCTAGTTTTTAAAACAAAGGACAGCAAATTTGTAAGGGAGCTGAGAGCTCCCCATGGAGCCCAGCTCTGTAGAAATCCCAGTTACTGTTTTAAATGTCCATCTATCCCTGTACACACTCTCTTTCTCTCTACATGTGTAATACTCTGGAGAATGAAACTGAAAACTACAATCCAGCCCTGGGAGCTGTCACTGGAGATGTGAGAGACTGAGGTTCAGCTAATACAGCACAGCTCCAAGGTGGTCCCACTCCAGAACTGGCAGGAGCTTCAGGCTTCATCACATCTAGCTCCAAGTCAGCTTACTTGCATTACCTAAAATACAACATGGATTAGAAACGCAAATCTCCTATAGCACTAAATTGATCACTGTTCTCAGAAATCTCTCTTCAATTTGTTTTTTATATATGTATACACACACACACACACACACACACTAATATAGGAGGAGAGGTGAGCACAAACTGAAACACAGGAATTTCCACTCGAACATAAAGAAAAATGTCCTCACTGTGAGGGTCACAGAGCACTGGCGCAGGTTGCCCAGAGAAGTTGTGGAGTCTCCTTCATTGGAGATCTTCAAAACCCGTGTGGACAGGGACCCGGGCAACGTGCTCGGGTGACCCTGCTTGGCAGAGGGGCTGGAGCAGATGATCTCCAGAGGTCTCTTCCAGCCTCGGCCGTTCTGTGATACATGCTTGCCGAATAAGGTTTCTGTGGCTGGAGAGACTCGAGGAGAACATTCGCTCCTGGAGTGAGTTCCTGTTGCAGGAGCTCGTGCGCGGTCACACAGACCACTGCAGCTCCCTGCTGCATGTTGAATCAGCAGAGGTGGCCAGGGCTCTTCAGATTGAAGAACTGCTGTTCGCCCTCCCCGCCTTTCACCTTTGTACTCTTTCCCCCTAGACTGTGTAAGGTTTGTGTACATTATAATTTCAGTTTGGATTCAGAGCATGCTTTTGAAGTAAAGCCCTCCTGCTCATACCCCTTGCTTCTTTGGTTTGCATTGTGGAATGGTCTTGACCTTAGTTTCTTTTGGATGAAACAGAACTGTAAAAGAAGTTCTGTCATCATATCTGATGTGCTCTAGCCACTCAGGTATGTCCACTATACAGGACCAAATTAGAGTAAATCCGCAGTGAAATTCCCCTCAGAAGTACAGTGTGGATCAAACCATCTTGCTGTAACGATCAGTTCCTAATATGCCACTCGCTCATGCAGACATAGATAGAGCATGAAGAGATGTGGGGGGCAGGACAGCGCCTGTGTTCCTGTGAAACTGTGAGCCCAGCTAGATTTCAGAGGCCTTTACAATTTTCCTATTAAAAGCCAACTGCTGGGGTGAGGGTTGAAAAAAAAAAAAAAAAAAAAAAAAGAGTTGTTCTACATATTTATTACCAATCATAATCCCCCTAATGGAATATGCACTCAGTCAAATAGGGATTCAGCAAAACAAATCAACCTTCCTAATGCAAGCTAGAACGAAAAATATATAATCTATCTTATGATATCCGTGTCTTGTATAAACATCAGCTATTAAATTCAGCCTCTCAGTGTGTGGCTAAGTGAAAGACTGGCTAATCAAATGTTACTGTTTGGCTAAACTTTCAGCCTACACTGAAATTCCCACCCTTTGTTCTCACTGTCATTGCTTTGTACTGGTCAGGCACGTATTAGAGGCTGTTTTAGTCCTCTCAGAGTTGTGCTCATTTAAAAGTATATCACATCCACATTACATATTTACTGTCTGTGCATGTCTGTCTGTTGCCATTGTGTGCTGGTGCCATCCTGGCAGGACTCATCAATTAAGCCCTCCACTGAAGCCAGAGGAATCCTTTGTCTTTATGTTAAAGAGGCCTTTCCTCTACTACAGCACAAAAAGGCTTATTAGTGACAGTCTGTTTCTTTCTGCTCGTTAAATTGATTGATTGCTACCAGATGAGCTTGAGAGATGTTTGGATTGAAGCAGCAGGTTTTCTTTCCTTTGGACATATTACATTAACATGTTGCCCTAAAACTCATACACATCCTTCAAATTCTGTCAGAGCTAATTCTGTTCAAGTTTCATACCCCCCTGTGCATCTCGGAGATGACTGAAACCCTGCTGGTTCCACCAGTGCTGATATCTACCACCTTTTTTTTTTTTTTTTTTTTTTTTTTTTAAAGTCTCTCTTAAGCCCAGTTGTCTATTCTGTTCACCAACATGGGTTAATTACAAATGGCCTCACTCCATCCTTGGGTATGAACTAACAAGGGCTTAGTTGTCTCCCACTCTGGAACTGCAGTAATTATTTGCAGCTGTGAAAAGTGCAAAAATGTTGCAAAACCAGAACAATTTTCCAGATACTCACTTCTCTGAATTGCTATGTAGTGGATAGAATATGAGAAATTTAGCATAACTATTAGAAGAAAATACTATTTTCCCGTGATTTTTTTTTTTTTTTCTCTTCTGAATGCTGATCTTAGGAATTCCTGGATATATCTAGAGATAGAAAGATACCTGCCCATCTCATTTATCTATTAAATAATCCTCCTGGCTGTACTGCTCTACTACCTATGGCAGAGTAGAGCCACCTAAGCAGAAACGCGCGAATGACTCACAGGATACTTTCTGTAACTCTCTCACAAGTGCCAGTGCTACGTGACCAACAGAGATGAAACTTCCCTCTCATGCCAGGGAAGCCTGTGTGACAGAGGATGACAAAGGCATGACAAACCACATGACAAAGGCACTTCTGGTGACAGGGCAGAGAAAGGTTGAGGCAGAAGAATGTGGAGCACATCCCAGCCAGTGGCAAAGCACATGCCCAAGCAGAGCTAGGAATACCTGTTCATAGGAATATGCAAGTTTATTTCTTTTACAGAATTCAGCTTCTGCATTGTTTTTTCACATTTTCAAAACTAGAGACATGTAATTGTGACATTATGCAAAAACAGTTCATCACTCCACAGGAACCACAGAAGCACAGCTTAGCAGCAAGTGGAAGGCAGTGAGTAGAAATCAGTAGATAGCAAATCAGCCTGCCACTGGAGATTTTAAAAGATTGTCTGAGCTTCAACATTTGTTTTGGGTTTCTCTCTACATTTAGGAAGTTTTGTTAATTTTATATATTAATAAAATATGCCCTGCTGCAATTACACACGACACATAAGAATAAAACTACAGACTCCCGGTCATGAAGAACAGCTCAGGACACAACAGAAGGACAGACAGGTCAGCAGTTTCCGTTGAACCAAAAAGAAAATGCCACGTAGGCTGAATGAAAATCTCAGCTTTTTGCTCTCAGTGCGTTACAGAAATGGCTCCTCATGTCCAACATCCCCTTTCCTCCTTCTAAGCCAGTGTCTAATTGCTGCCTTCTTGGTGAGCACACCTTCTGCCTCATCTTGGAATAAGTTCAGTGTAGAGCTTTCTAACCAAAGAGTGGGGGATGGAGAGGGAAGGAAGGCAAGGAAGGCAAAGCTCCCGCTGAGGTGCATTCCAGTTTAGTTCTAGCCCCTTGTCATTTTTCGTCAGCCGCCAGGCATTTGGAAACCCGCTGTGTCTATGCAGCAGCTTGCTAAAACACAAGATGAAAAGCTGCAATCTAGCAGTGCTCATCATGTTACTGTAAAAACTGTACTCCAGATTTCATTGGTTCTGTGGGTTACAATTAATACTCTGTTTGAAGGTGTGCTACCTGAGCATGGAAGTAAGCTGTGATCAGCTCCTGCCCAGGTGCTCTTTCTTCTCTTCTCAGATGTACAGAGCCAAGAAAAGAACCTACCAGTATCTACACCTAAGAAATCAGGGGAGATATCCTCCATTTTTTCCCCCAGGGCATCAGGTTCCAAATGGACACCAGGGAGGAGCGGAGACTCAGAATATTACACCTAGTACCCGGATAGCGTAGATAGCCCCGTAACTACCCAAAGCCTGGCTAGGCCTGTGTGCCACACGACCCAGTCTGAATCCCTGCGCTTTTGCCAGCTCCCAAAGAGGCCGTTCTCCCAAAGGCAGCAACCATGGCATACGCTTGCCCTAGGAACAGCAAAGCTGACGTAACTTAAAATATAAAACCATCTTTTAGGGATCTTCCCTGACTCCTAATGCCACTAAGCTGATAAAATGTGCTTCTTTTACCAGCTGGCACTGTATGGAAAGCTCATTACACTACTCCTGTATTCCAACCAAAGGACTCTGGAGCCTGTTTCAGAAGAGGCATCTGCCCGTGTTTTGGGGATGGTACAACGCATCATGACCCACCTTTGCTGTTTGATCTCTCACAAGACCCTTCGGAGGCCAATCCTCTGCCAACTGATGCCGAGCCCCTGTTTGGCACCATAATAAGGAGAATGGGGAGAGCGGCAGAAGAGCATCGTAAGACGCTGACTGCTGTCCCCCAGCAGCTGTCTCACCACAACAACGCGTGGAAGCCGTGGCTGCAGCCCTGCTGTGGGACGTTCCCATCCTGCTGGTGTGACGAAGAAAGCAGCAGCGCGGAGGATATACTTTAACATCGAAATCAAAGACGGGCTCCTCAAAAATAAATGGTTTTCACATTCAAATGACTTCAATCTAAATACAGAAATTTGGTTCAAATTACACTGGAGTAAATGAAGGGGACATTTCTGATGCCTTTTGCTCAGCCTTTTCAATAAGCCTGTAGTTAAAAAGACAAATGCCTCTCCAATGTGTTCTGCCTAAGGGTCACCTGTATAGTCTGTCCGTCAAGTGCATCGTTCTGCACTAAGTGCCCAGACAGTGAACTAGAATTTCTCTCCTTGCTCATTTTAAATTCCAGTAAATCACTGATGCTGGCAGATCAAACCTCAAGGGCAGCAATTTATATAAGCAATACATTTTAAAGGCAACAAGCCTGAGCCCAGGAGGAGATGCCACTTCAGACCATTTCTTTTTACTGTAAAAATTGTATGTATATACTTTTCTATATATTTTCTGTATGCTCATGTATATAGAAAAACTGCATTTGATTTGGAAACATATCAAAATACATCCTCCAAAAAGTAAACATTTACTGGACGTGGATACCTACTAATTTCCAACAATCTTTTGCCTTATCTGTGCACTTCTGTATGTGCCTCCTCTACATTTTAGTTTCACAGTAAGGATTCCCAGGAAAATTGAACTGACAAATATGTTTAAAATTTGGATAGCTAAAGTTAAAATCTCAAGCTCAGCACCTGAGTATCTAGCTATTCCAAAAGTGTTAAACCACAGAAATTACCAATGACACACATTTTCCATATTGACTTCAGTCCTCTCACTTGCAGGAGGGCAGAAAATCAAGGCAGATGTGACCAGCTGCCTTGGCAAGATTGCTCCTGAATCTCACAGTAAGTGACTGCAAGTCCTCCTTTATCAATAACATAACTGCTACACAAAAAAAGGGGATGTTGTTTTGGAAAACAGAAGTTTGGTTTCAGTAGGTGTTAAAATCACTGCACACACTAATCCTTCTATTGTATTGGTCATACTGTGCAACCCACACAAGTGTCAGCAATCTGTGCAGTCATTAGGGAAAGATAGGGAATTAAAATACCTAATCCTCTCTTGCTGCCTTCAGGTCAACTAAATTCATCTTGCTCTATGTAATCCTAACCATGTCCTTGCAGAGATTCTGTGTCTAATCCCATTTTTAGGCAGAGGTTCCTGTATTTTTTGATTCCAAACAGTGAATCGTGTGCCAGAAACTTGGATTCAAGCTCGGAAGAAGCTGTTCTTCCCGAACAGTGGCTGTTCACTCCTACCATGTAACGAAAGGTCACCAGAAGGGCAACAGAGGAAGGCAGGAGCAGCACAGCAGATGCTTTAGGTGACTTGTTTCCTTGAACTTTTGCAGTAATTTCAAGCAAGCTCTGAACTTACACCCCCCATTTGCTATGTCACTTCTCACACCATCATGTTATTTTGTTCTGAACGGCATAGTTTGTCACCATAATGTAGCACCAAATACAAGTCTCCAAAAACCTCAAGGGATATTTGTTTACATTATTTCCTGTACTACCTTTCCTCTGACTAAAAGGCCACCATGCAAATTCTGTGGAAATTATTCTGCATAAAGCAAAGGGCAGGTGACAACCAAGAGAACACATTAATGTCAGATTTAATGTCAGACAAAAAAAAAAAAAGCCTTTTTTTTTTTCCTCATTACCTGAGAGCACTTACATCTACATCAACATTGCTAAGAATTTGTCAGAAGATGTGACATGTCAGATGTGGCTGACAGAGTTTGTAACCAGAGCAGCTGCATTTCATTGGTTTCACACAGAAAGGAAGCAGCACGAAAGCATCCAAGCGCAGATCCAAACTCCTGCTAGTGGAGTGGGAAGCTCAGCGCACTAGCAAAAACCCCAAACTCCCTCTGAGCAGGGCGAGTGTTTCCCACCGCGGCTGGAAGCCGGCTGCAGCACTAGCAACGCGCACAGATGGGCTCATGCCAAGTCCCTGCGCACGAGGCTGCCCTCCGGGACACAGGAACTCCTGCGGGAGCGTCCGGACGCTGCCCTCGGCACCGTGACACATGGCCCACGGGATGCGGGAAGGGCCCCTGGGCACCAAGGGCTGAGCTGCCGAAATAGATTTGAAAGGAAAGCGTCACCCTGCATAAAAGTAAACATTAAGCATTTATGTAACACCTCATTCCCTTGAAAGGCAAGTCTGTTCCGCGGCCCAGAGCCAGATGCCAAGGCCTCACGGGAATGTAGAGGCTGTTTCCTGACATCCAGGTACAGATGATTTCTCCTTGGCTGGCACCTGTGGAAAGCCACAGGGGTTGGGGGCTGCAGGAGCTGCCCTGGCAACATGCAGTAACTGCTACCTGTCAAATCACTGCTAGAGGCCTTGGCCAGATATCCAGGAAGGGACTGTCCCCGTGGAGGGACAGGAAGGCCTCTGGCTTTCACGGACAGGAAATCAGCAGCTGACCAGGACAGGGAAGTGATGGGAATCCCCAAATAGAGCAATTTCATTGCAAAACATAACACCCTCTCCCCAAAAAAACAAACCCAAGTGCACTGTTAGGAATATTTTCAGTCTTAAATTCTATTCACCAGCTAGAAGTGGTGAATTTTTAAATTCACCAGATTTTTAGCTCTTGAGGAGACAGTGGCATGCAGGAAAAGCAGGTGAACAGCTTTGCCTGAGTTTCATGCAAATCCCTGCCATGGGTGGTTGCCGATCCCTCCTCTTCAGGCACACTACCCACAGCCAGTTCTGCTCCGCCAGGGATGGTGATTGCCCGGGAATGCTATTTCCCATGAACTAGGTGAATCTCACTCTGCGCTTTAGAGTTGTCCTGGGTGCACGCTTGTGCGTAAAGTACATAACACATAAAAAGCTATCGCAAAAATCGCCTGCATTTGAACAACACAGAAGAAAACCCCTCTTAAATCGTTTTCCTTGGCTTGAGAAATCATCTATAACAGACTTTTCCAAAAAAATTACGAAGATGAAAGTCTACATGATACACTTCCTCCCTCTTTTTCCCTTGCCCCTTTGTTTCTCTCCTTTGTGGGCAACACCGACCAGCACAGAAAATGCTCTGGCAAGAGAGTGCGAGGCAACTGACAGATCTCTAAGCCAGTTTTAACCACAGGTCAGTGTGCCCACACATAGTTAAATGGCCACAGCATAAAGAGGAAAGCAACACCCTCTAACAAATGAAGTTTGTTACTATTGAAAGAGCTGTGGCTGAGCTGTGTAAGCGCTTGACGTTCATCTCTTAGGAAGCTGATGCCCAGCTGAATGCTTTGATCATTATTAAATGACATTTTGAAGCTGAACATTACACGGACTCAACGAAGCAACACGGCCCTTGGCTCTTCTCTGGGACCCAGTGGAACGCCAGTGCACAGACCATAGCGTCCCATCTTTTGGGCAAGCAAAGTAATTAGGTATCAGATAAAAGATATGAGAAAAGTAGTTTGAGCTCAAAATTTATCCAGCCTGAATTTTCCTCGGGATTCTATATTGACAGCATTTACACCACTGCTTCCCCACCCGCAAAAAAGGGGGAGTTGGGAAGGTCTCCGTTACTACTTTGCATTTTGGAGAAGTAAAATCAAAAGCTTTAGCTCAAAGGCAGACTGGAAGTTTATACACAAACACATGCATATATACGTGAACAAATTTCTAAACTGATTCCGTAAGTTGAACTGAATAAAACTGGATTTTTTAAAAATATCTTTAGTATGTTACTTTAAAACTTTTTAATCAAAGTTATTTTAAAAAACTAGTTTTGATGTTTTACTGTACTGTATTTTTTTTCTGTGTATCCCCCACCTCCTATATTCATAATATGCCACTGTGTGTCTTTTTGCAATTAGCTTTTATATATGCTATTTTTTAAAATTATCATGGTAATTTTTTAAAACAGCTTCGCTGTATTTATGATATGTTGTTGTTATAACCTATTGAAAGATTATTCAAAGATAGAAGATATAGCTCAACTGTCACCTTTTCTTAACTGTCAGCACTGAAAGCTTATTTATGAGCCAGCCACATTAGGATGAACAAAATTTCACCTAAAACATTTTGCAGTCAATACATTAAAAATGCAGAGTATTTCAATTTTCAATTACTGTTGTTAATTGAGCAGTATTTTTAATGATATTTAATAATTATTTCTGTGCCTTTTATTTCACTTACAGAGCTGATTAAAAAATAAAAATAAAAAAACCCCATGATAAAAAAAAGTGACAATAGGGAACAAATATATAAATCATTGTCTTTAATAAACAGAGCTAAATACTCTCACACAAAGGTGAAATTATTAGAGATGTAAATTAGAAAAACAGACTCATCTTATTATAAGTCATACGAACTGAAACAGTTTAGCTTAGCAAAACAACAAGTTCAGACACATTAAGGAACAAACAGGCATGCTGCAGACTGGTTTCTGTAGACCAAGCATACATTCTCAGAATCATGAAAATGTATACATTCCCAGCACAAAAGTCAATGTAGAAAAATAACAACTTTTTTTTTTTTTCCTCAAATCCCAGCCATACAAAAGATAATTAATATGTGCTGACTAAACTGGAGAGACAAAGCAAACTCTTCTGCTTTCCCAAGAACATCCAACTGCAAAGGCCAACACATGACACCAGGCAGCAAGCAAAGAGACACTCAAAGAACAGGAGTCTTCTTTTCCTATAGACTAGGAAATTGCACTAACCCACCCATCTAAAGTTTTCAAGAATTTTCTTTGTGGCACACCCACACTATCTCCTGTTTATACATGAGCAGCACCCACAGAATGTGCTATTTCAAATAAAATTACCCTCTAAGTAGCTGGAAGCAACTCTCTTAACTCTCTTAAGAACATGCAGAAAAAGGGAGAATCAGCAGGTTTCCATTTAAACACAACCTCTTTAAATACAGGAAAAGTCAGAAGTCTGCCACACACACACCAGCAGCTGGGGGTTTGGCCTTTCAAAATCCTCCTGGTTTGCTCGCATTGCTAGGGCTTAGGCAGCGGCAAAACACACACCTGCACACAACTGGGTTTGCGATACGGCTCTGTCGTACTCATTCGGCCCCCGCAGCTTTCTGTCCCACAGCACCTGCCAGCGCAGAGCCAAGGGGACGGCTCCAGCCTGCCGAAGTGCACGCAGCCTTGCGTAAGGAGGAGCTGCACCTCTGGAATTTCTTAACTTTCTTTACGCTAAAAAATACCTGGGACTACACTATAATTTAATGGGGAAGAAATCCTAGCTGAAGTCGTCCTTGTAAGCAATTTCTGTCCTCATAGCCAACATGCTGCCCAAAATACCCTCCCCAAAGCGGCTTGTGGCCCCAAGAAGACTTCGAAGAAGGTCTGCCAGAACCAAACACCGCTGCTCAAAGCCCTGCCCTTGCAGCTGCTGGATTTCTTTGAAAGGATTCTCCCTTCTCACTATCTCGTGACACCAGTGTTGTGCGAGAATCCCCTGAGAGCACGTGCTTAGCTGTTTCACTGCACTTCTTTACGCAAAGACCTACTGCACACAAACTTGGTTGGGTCTTGAAACCACTGCTTCACTTTTCCATAAACCAAACCAAGCCGATGAGTGCCATACTAATTCAAAATACATTCTAAAGCTTTTAATCATGAATGTTTGTAGAAATAATTATAACTCACACCTTTTAATTCTGCTCAGCTGGCAGTGCTGTTGTTACAAATGCAATTTCGTAAAACTGGAAGTATAATAAAGTAACCAGGCAATCAAGAATACTACTCCCTGGCACAACAAAACAGAATCTGTCACCCTGCATCATCTGATGGGCATATTACTTTATAGGTCCTTTTCATTTCTACTTTATTTCCATGACTTCAAAGAAATAATTACAGAGCTATATATGAGCACAAATAACTTTGTTGAAAATACTTGCTAATCATCAACCTTACTGTATCCTCTTCCAAAACACTACACATTTCACACACAGTATCATTTCACATCTTGGTACTTTCAAGCGTATTCCATGACTGCTCCTTTCACTTAAGGATTTCACAACAGCATGCCTATTCTAAAACTTTCAGTTAATGATCTCAAGTCAGTCATTTTCTCTCCTAATCTAATTAACATGCCCAGTTACAACCAGTGATTAGTGTAAAAAGTGCAGCTGCATGAAGCGTTAGTTCACACTGTTGACTGAAGAACAGTCTTCAAGCTGTTTGAATTATATTAACGACAGTTCTTAGGAAAACTAAGAATTTTTCCAGAAGTGCACGAATGATTTCAGTAAGAGACACCGGTAATTGGCCCAGATCCATTGCCACATGCACACGAGGACACTGCAGCTGCGCAGCGCAGTCTCCGCATAGGGCTGTGTGTGTCTCACAAACACGAGAGGGGGAATGCTCTGCTTCCCAGAAAAAGTGAATTATCAAGAGTCCCTTTATGATCAGTGGACAAAATGAGACGAATCACCTGCTGGACCTTTCTTAAAGCACTTCTTTTTACTTGTTTTTTAAATTTGCTCAGGTTAGGCAAATCTAAATACCCAAATTCACAGAGCAACCCCCCTTAAATATAATTAATATAATGGAGACTCATCAGATTTTTCTGGAACTACACTCACCAACATACTAGTTCCCAAACAGAGCTGTTCTTTTGAAGATCCCTTCAAGGGCCTATTTATTGAAACAAGCACCAACTCTGCTTTCAGTTGCACTCCACCTGCCTGCAATGTGATGAGACGAGCACCTTTATGCCCTTGCAGTCTGGAGCACTGTAAACAAATACAAAGCACCCAAAGGTTTCCACCACAGTGACAGCATTTCTTCCTCTGACTATGCCATTCTGAACATGCAACTAGAGTTGATGTATATAAAACCAACAACATCCTGTAGCAATGATATAAAAGGTTGACATACACTGCCTACTTTAAGAATTTTAGACCACTCTTAATTGTCCTGGTGCCTGATCAGCTTCCAGATGAAACAGGGAGAATGTCCACTAGTGATCACAGACAAAAAGTCCTTATTTTTCTTAAACTCTAATTATACTTAAGTGAACAAGTTTTGTCCCTGACTTTTGTAACGCCCTCACCCACTTTTCTCTCACATGAAAGTCCACATCATGTTTGCCCTGGAATATGTTAACTTGGTTTCAGAAAACAAACAAACAAACAAAACTTAAAGTTTCTGTAGCATCTTCTGAGTGGTCATGACCATTACTAAAGAACACTGAGGGAAGAGACAGGGGAATGACAAATATGAGACTTTCAAATTCACAGGATATCACTTCTGAGTTATATTTTAGTAGGCACTACTGGAGAACAGTAAGTTTGAGGCACACAAAACAGTTAAAAAATAGTCTGCATCTGTTCGCCTTCTCTCAAAACAAATGATGACTCATATCTACTTCTAACCTTAGTGTCAAATAAACTACGAAGAAAGCCAAATATCCAAGGACTGGATTTATACAAGAGACACGATAATGGTGTTTATAGTATATTTCATCTTAATATAAAAATGCATCCAACTTTTTCTTGATATGTTCAAAAGCATCCTTCCCCATATAGTCCATTCGCCCTTCCTCCCATTTTCTCCGTTCGTCTTCTGCACTTGGTTCTTCTGGTTTGAGGTTAATAGACAGCTCTGAAACAGCATATGTAACCTCACTCTGTAGGAAGAACAGGGAGAAAACAGTCATTTGTTTGTTTTCATTTCTGGGTTGTGAAATGCAGCTTGTCATAGTCCTAATTTAAAATAAATAATTGAATCAAACAAATGAAGAATATTCAAGCATTTTTTCTTATTTTGATAATTTTCCCATATTTACTACTTACGATAGTATCTTTACACATATCAGACATTTATTTTACGCATCCTAACTCACAGCTTGGCACACTTGGCAACAGACGAAAGAAGAATGTCATACACAGGGCCTGTGGGCCTGTCTGGAGTGGAATATCTACTGCAAAGTAGATATTAGTCGTCTAAGACTGTATCTGTACAAATTCTGTCTTCAACAGGCCTCTACATGAACATAAGAATCTATAGGTTGTGGTGAAACGTGTAACTGATCTCCAATGAGATGAGGATTTCTTATCAGATATGAATCATATTATCCATATAAATTGACTCACAGGACTAATGTTATTTATCTGACTGATAACTAGTTCATTTTGAATGACACTCCCAAATTCTGAATCCTGGTTCAAGATCAAGTCAGCACAATTTCACAAATGCAAAATAGTAATTAGTAATTCAACTAAATAAAAGGACAACTTTGTCCTTTTTGGGGACAAGGCTGGTAAAACAGAGATATCCCAATGTATCCCAGAAACATCCCATCCCAATGGGAATAAGGCAGAAACGTAACAATGACTAATGAAACAGCCACTGAAAGTCTGACTCCAAGATGGTCAAAATAAAATCACTCATCTCATGTTAAGAACAATGTATAAATCAGCCTTTCAAGTGAAACTCTCAAAAATTCTTCAGAATATTTTGTTCTTCAGAATAGAACTGAATAAGCAGAAATCAATTGCCCCAGCTTCCCAAAAGCCCTGGAATATCTATGGCACCTGCCAGGTCTGGGCAGTAGGGCCCATAAGTCCTATACCTGCAGAGCACGTGATGCCTTAAACGCTCAGGCAACTGCATCCTACCATATGGGGGTCTGCTTGGGTCCCAGTCTGTACCTGACCTGATACATGAGGAAACACTTGAAGGAACTTAAGAATTCCTCCCTATATATGCACATAGGGAGGAATAATACTGGATGTTTCAGTCTCACACTATATATGCGGGCATGTGTGTAAACACTTCAGTATCCCATGATGATTCCTTTAGTTACCATTAGCATGCCTAATGGTCATCCTTGGATGTCATGAACATCAGGAGAGGAAACATCATGTCTTTAGTAGAGAAGAATTTCAAGTAGGGTCAGTACTCCCCTGACTGCAATGGAACTAGAGTTTCACTTGCAGTTTCGTTCCTCAACCTTGAAGTATTTCACCTTAGTGCTTCCCAATCTACCTACAGAAAAGTCTCATGAGAAAAATGGCTATGATCTGTATTTCACAGGGTCCAGTCCTAGCACTGATGTTACTTTGCCCTCAGACAGATTTAGTGCAAGACCACAGAGCAAGGCTTAGTAGGTTAGGCCTCATGCCTGTTGCACCATACTCATGTTATACTTGGAAAAATAATTCCAGGTGATTAAAAAAAAAAGGGAGGGGGGAGGGAGGAGAAGGAGGAAAAAAAAAAGCTTTGATTACGTTATTGGACACCTAAAATTAACACCAGGCACGTATCACTTGGGGGCTTGTGCAGGAACAAAACACTTTTGCATTTATACATGTATTAATTTACCCAGTATACATTTATATAGCTAAAAAGAGTAACAAGCAAGAAGGGGCCATAGCCCAGTACTGGAAGCAGTTAAGAAGCTGCACAGTTAAATTAGTGAAGAAATTATTGATACATTGCATTATAAATACTTGATCTTTCCCAAAATGTTGCTGGCAGCAAAGACACGCATGCAATTATCAGCAAGAGCACAATGCCACATGTACCAGCTTTGAGGTTTCCTGAAACGTTGGATGAAGCATGTGTTGTTCTGAACATCTGTCAGACTCGGAGAGAGGGAAGTCAGAACTGCGCTCTTCCATTTCACATACAGCTTGCTAAAACACAGAAATGGGTGCTTTATTAGGAAAGGATGCTAGCTTGCTCTATAGCCCATGAGCTTTTCCTACGCAGAGGATGAAAACAGAGCAATGCCTTCCAAAAGGGGCAAAATAGAAAGACTGAAAACTCTTGCCCAAAGTATTTGCTTCTGCTACTTACCAAAACATAAGTGAACAGGCAGTCTGCATTCTGAAATCTCCTTCACCAAAAGGAAGGCAATTCCATAAAATTCCATTTCTTGTTGTAACGAGTAACAATAGTGTTTGAGAGAGAAGAGAGTGAGGCTATTCACATCTAATTAATAGGACCCTCTGACAAACCAACCTTACTGTGTTATAATTAGGAAGTTAAAGAAGTTCAAATTTAAACTACACTACTTTTAAGATAAAATTATTATTTTTTGCCTCAAACACGTATCTGGAAAAAGCATCCATATTTTCTTTGAGCATCCCCCATAATGTCAGATGGATCAGGAATCCAAGATGAAATATCCTTTACAAATAAATTATTCTTAAGATACAAAGATGGGAGTTTATTTTTGCTATTTTTCTTCAGCGCTTGCGTGTGAGGGGAGAAAAAAAAAAAAAAGGAAAAACAGTTTTATTTTATGAAGTAATTACAGTCTGAAGTTGCTGAGGCAACGAACATTGTAAAAATCTTTCTTCATCTTTTGACCTTACTAGAGAGTAATGCACAAGTTATAAGAGAAGATGATGTTCCAACCATAAACATTATCTTCTCCCAATCCTACCTTGTAGGAGGTAGGATTTGTAGAAATATCATGCTTCTAAGTTCCATTTCTTTCTTGTATAAAATAAAGAGAGTCAGTGCTATAGAAATACTCAAACATACAAAGAGTAACAAGAGAACTAGAACCCCTGCAGTGATTATAAAGTGAATTCTTATTATGATACTCCTAAATTGTCCAAATCTGGAAAATGTGAGGAACAATCTTCTGAGACAACACTTCTATAAAAGAAAAAAAAAAAAT
>VZSV01000019.1:6467566-6477755 GCA_013398735.1 Nothocercus julius | reverse complement strand
ACAGGCTGCCCAGGGAGGCTGTGGAGTCTCCTTCTCTGGAGATCTTCCAAACCCGCCTGGACGCAGTCCTGAGCCACATGCTGTAGGTGACCCTGCGTGTGCAGGGGGGTGGACTAGATGATCTCGAGAGGTCCCTTCCAACCTTAAGCATTCTGTGATTCTGTGAAAAACATCTCATCACTGCATAAAAATTGTCATCTTATTTACTGAAAACTGATACACTGAAAAGTGTAAAGAAAGTAGCAAATGCTTTAGATGTACAGTTGGATCATATAGTATCCTAACATAACTGCTTTTGCAAGTCTAACTTATTTGTTGTGACCATAATAAAAAAATCATAAAAGGTTACAATGCAGTTCTGAAAACAAACCTCAGTATTTCAAGGGCTAGTTTTATGGCCTGAATCAGATTAGCTAATTTAGTAGACACAACAGAACTTTATTTCATAGCATAATGATCACCTTCTCTGTCTGACCTGCCTCCTAATTTGCAGAATTTGTAAGGGTGAATTTCCACACAAACTCTTCCTTAAGATGAGGGATGAAGGAAACACATGAAAGTCGATGATACTAAAAATCCTTTCTAAACTGTTAGACTCTTACAGTCACTACTCTTACTACCAATCAATAAGCATCACAGTTTCTTGTGTGATTCATAACAAATACATAACTTGCAGAATTTTTGTTGCTGTGATTTCAGCAGATTCCCACTAACGGCTCATGACTTACCTTCCATTCCTCAGATTCTGACTCTTCCACCTTTTGGGTTTTTTCTAGCAAAGGCAATATACTGGCACTGTAGATGTTCCACCAGAGGGCAAGAAATGACAGCTGATGCAAAGATTCAGAAGTGGTGCCATCCTGCATAACTTTCCTTGTCTGAAGATCATATTTGTAGTTCCAGGGCTTTATTGACCCCAAAAAGTGAACAACTTTGGCATCTCTACCAAAACTGTAGAAATTAAATATACAAGTATGTACCTTACACATTGCTGAAGAAATATGCTTACTCTCACTGGTGAGAGAATTTTGACATTTTGACACAGTGACACATTCAGCAAGAAAATGTATTAATACATACTCATATCTCATTAGTTTAAGCAAGTACATTTAGAAAAACAAAAAACACAGAAAATAAAAGGCCACACTGTCATTTCCTTCTAACTACTACTTCTAGAAAAAAGTTCATGAAGCCAAATGAAAGGCTCAAGCAGTCCCGTTTCTAGCTTCTTTGTACACTGTGTTCATAAACTAATAAATACACTTAAAACACCAGATCAACGAAGTTGGTTAACACCATTCCAGTTTTTAAAATGAGTAATAAATACATCACTGTAAGTTAACATTCCACTAAGTGTTTTGTGAAAGAGTAAATTCATGATACACTAAATCTTTAAAACAACCAGCCTCCTAGCAGGAAAGTTTCTTCTGAATGAAGTGTTTGAAGCCATAAATTTATCAGTATTTTATTGCAAAAAACAACCTTAAATTTTAGGAAAGCTTTAATATATAAAACAGTGTAGCAACCCAAACATTGCTAAGTCAGTTCTCATTTTTGCACTCAGCTCTGGGTTTCTGCATATGTCAAGATGTAGATTCCCACTGCATCTAAACTTTCTACTGAATGATTTTTACACAGTAGGCCATTTTTCAGTATTGTAATTTCTAAGCAACAGAATATGCTATTATTCTCTTCCATGAAAAAAAGGAAAAAATAAATAAAAAAAAACTCTTAGTAACCTACAGAAGATTACAAAGAAGATTAGAGTCACAAGTGTTTCCACTTACTGATGGAAAGCAGGAACATAGGTGTACACAGCACTGCTGCTTAAGTTATAGATGAAAGGTAAGTGTTTGTCAATATCCGTTGTTGCCCAGTTACTGAAGAAACTATTCAACAAGCCTTGATCACCCCCTGAAGAATAAAATTATAAAACAACATTTCTGTGTTTGCATACACTGAAATTTACTTGACAATTTCATGGCCAGTGATAGGGTGTTCATGGAACAGCCTGAACTGGATGACACGGCCATATGAGCTGGCACAATCCAGCAGAGTTTCAGTGCAATGGGAAAGCTATGGGAGCATGAGAACAAGGGAGTAGGAAGGTGGGCTGTGACTTTCCTCAGAGCAAAGACTGGCTCTTTCTCTCCATCTCTCTTAAATGAGCCAGGAAAACGAAAACTTAATGAGCAAGACGCAGAAGCAATGTTTCTTCACACTACACTTTTCTGGGAAACACAGTTCACGACAAGTCAATGGGTATTAAATACTTCAAGAGGCAAGAACCTCCATCTTAAATTTTTGTGGGACAGAATTTCTTAAAACCCAGAGAACCTTTTCCTCCTTCTACTCCACTGCAGAGCATGAAAGCTGTGGAGAACTGGCTGACCAAGAGCAAATCTAGTTTCTTGCACATCACCTCTTATGCCTTGCCCCTTACCATCAAAGCTGCCATGTTCTTCTGCAAACTGGAGCAGAAGGTTGTAGGTTTTTAAAGAAGGTCGGAACACAAATACACCGCTGTTGAAGCAGTCAGGCCAGCCAGAATCAGGAGCTGCTGAGAACTCCTCTCGATCAAACAGTTCATCAACATTGCATAAAACCTTGGAGAGAGCAGGATGAGGAAAAATTATAGCAAAAGTTTTTCTAGAACATGTGAGTAGCTAAGTCAGCACTAATAAAATACATTGGTAGTTTGGACAAGTATATGGCCTGTAAAGCAAAAAAGCAGTGGCAATGCAAAATCTGCTAAGGGTCAAAACCTCTATTTCAAGTAAGTCATGGTAGCGATATTTACGGTTTTCCATGATTTCTCTGTCAAAAAGTACAAGCCAAATGAAATTACATTTGTAAGCTTCAGATCTGATCAGCAGGTTCCTTTAAATCTTAAACCCTACCAAAAACACACACATTATCTCCTTGTTTCTTAGCTCAATCTTTCAAACCTACAACAAAGCCCATTATTCTCAGTAACTGCAATGGAGCTCAGTAAAAACTGTGAATACAAATAACAGAGGTTAGCAATAGCCTGACTACAGACGTAGCAGAAATAAATCATCTCTTCTTACTGTTTTTTTCAAATGCAAATTAAGCTCAGAGATTTGCCTTTAAAAATAAATAAATAAATAAAAGCTTTACAAGGAATAGAAATTATCCATCAGATTAAGGACCAAATGACTTTTCAAGTTAGTGGACAGTTCTGCAATCACCAAAAGTCAGGGCCCATCCATAATGGCTGTCAAAGGAGCTACCACAGAGTAAGAGAATAAATCATTTTACTGGGAAGATTATTTCATTGTTCGTGGGGTGCTTCCCCACCCCAGTAAGTATTTGCCTTCTTCCTTTGGCTATAATTTAAGGCAGGAAATCACAGACTTGCAATCTTACCCTCGCGGATTATTAATTTTCTTTCTAAATCAGATATAGTTCTACTCAATTAGAAATGGTTCCAAAATAAACCACCTAAGCGCAGGGAAAAACTGACATGACTCTCCTTGCAAAACTTATGGCTATTTTTTACCTTAGTATTTCTCTATCTACATACATATATATATATGTATAAATATATATACACACATATATATATATATACATACACACACATATATATATGCATATGTATATATATGTGTGTTTGATTTTTTTCCTTTTTTAAAACTGGCCTGCCCTCCTTATCAGAGTAAGTCCTCAGTAAGACACAAGTCTGTAAGAAATTTGTTTTAAACACCTGTCAGAAGGCAGTTTGCATACAGTATGCTTGTAGTATCTTTTGAGGACAGTCTTGAGGCTACTTGCAAAACTAGGTTAGTTTTCATGCAGACAGGAAAACTCTGAGCACTGCCAGAACATGCAGCAGGAGCTTTTTTGTCTTCATGACCCCAAGCAAATCTGGTCACTTCATGTGCCTCTCTCTGTCAATGTGTTCACATGACAATAGGTTGTCAGACAAGGCAGCATCCTATGCTCTGAGTGGCTCTAAAAGACAGAAACAGACAGAGACACAGCCACGGCCCCAGCTCTGCTCACCAACGTGTCAGCATCCATGAAGACACATTTGCTGTAATGGGTAAGAGTCCAACAGTGAAGCTTAGTGAAGGTGACACCCAGCTCTGGCCTCTGCACCAGAGCCAGATGGAGCGAGTCGGCACTGTCAAGAGCTCCCACCTCGATCACTTCGTCGAAAATGCTGCGCAGGACAGACCTACCAGAGCAAGCAGGGCAGAGAAATGGGAGCTTAGGGAGCTTCATTGGGCTCACATGGCATGAAAATAGTGACACACAGCACACATTTACTGTAACAATAACAAAGATTAGACAGATTGGCTAGAAAGAGAAATCAGAAGTACAGAGGCCTTGTACACAGTCTGGTCAGTGCTAACTATCAGGACACAATTACCTCTTTCACTATAGACATCTGCACATCTCAAAAGTGACAGGTGTTGTACGGAGCAGAAACTAAACCTTACTGTAGCTATTTAGCCTCCTAGAGAAACACCAGCAGAAAATGCAACTGTTTTCATCTTGTACAATTATCCCTATAGACGAGCAATACACTGTGTTCCCTGTGCACTGCACGGGATGTTGCCTGCACTGTCAGAACTGTTATTTGCAGCCATTATACCTGAGTAAATAAAACTGCAAAGTTACACCTTTTAAAAATAGACAAGATGCACTTTATTACACCCCCAAATTCTCCCAAAAGACACCCTTTTAAGCAAGGCACCCTTCTTCCATCCATACCTTCCATGTAAATTTTACAGGTGATATCAAAGTGGGGCATTTTTGTTCAGAGCACAAGAAAAAAAAAAGTTTGCCACACAAACACACTTTTGGGCAACACACTTGCTCAAACTTTTGACTGGTGTTCCCAACTGAGGGCTTGAGATTCAGCTTCTAACTGCAAGCTCGACTTCTGGGAGTGAATACCAAGCTTGTGATCTTACTTGTGGATGGCATTTGGGGTCCCAGTCAGATGCTGCTATCCAAGAGGGAATTTCTTGCCATATTTCTGTGAAATCTGACAGAAGCCTATTAAAATCCTTCATGCTACTGTTCATTTTTTGTGTATTACTAGCCTTCAGGAAGACAGGAATTCTTACCTCATCCCACTGGAAACCTCTGCTGTAATCAGTACGGCCAATTTTCTAGATGTCCTATGGTTCCTCAAGGACTGTCCAAGAACCAAAGCTCCTTGACAATAAACATCATCGGTAGCGAGGGTCACAAAGGCCTGATCTGTTACTGAAAGCAAATATTCAGAAGAGTCACTTCACAGATTTAATACAAGCTCTTTTGGCAGCTTCCTACAATCTCTCTCCTCCAGCTAACCAACAGGCTACAGCTTATAACAATCTGCAGTTCCTCTGATAAACTCTTTTCTTTCCTAACCTCCCCCAGAAGACAAAACTGATAGAAAATCCCATTAACATATTTGCAGAATGTACATTGCTTAAATGTGGTTTTTTTTTGCCTGATTTTCATAACACCAGATATGAAGTTTTTAGACTAATCTTAAACAAATAATCCCTCGAGTCTTATAGCCTAATCATATTGCTAAATCATAAAAGCAGACTTGTAAATATATGGATTTTACATTTAACTAAGAACTAAACAGGATTTTCGTGTTTCCACAGTGCCAAAACCGAGAAAAAACATTGGATGTTAAGTGTCAGCCAGAAATGTCCATCTTCCCATGACCTAAGTGACTCAACCAACTAGGCACAGCTCCTTGTTATACTTTTTTTTGCCCTGGAGTGAGAGAAACGGCCTGAGCAAGTGGACACTCCTTGGACTCGAAAAACATAGGGAAAAGAAGCTGTGGCAGTGAAGGAAGCAACATACAGCCCTGTGCAGTAATACACATCGTGTATTGTGTACAGGTATCAGATCTGTGTCACGAGGAACCACTTCTTCTAGTCTGTCCTCTGACAGACTCACCCTCGTTGTTTTGTCTTCTAGAGACTTAGAATCTAAAGTCTAGGTGGATGGTATGTTTCAGACATATGAAAGCAACACTACAAAGTTTACCAAAACAAGTTGGCTGAACCAGACAGACGAGGGGAATTCTGCTGAGCTCTACAGCATATAACGCAGCTTCAGTAAATACCTGCTTTGAACTACTTATTTAAAACAACCATCGTGTTATTAAGGCGTTAAATATATATGTATCTCCCCTGTCTCACGGTTTCCAGGCTGCTTGAGAGCCACTCAGAAAGAATCTCACAGAGCTAGTCAGTCACATAGAGCCCTGCAAAGGCCCTCACGGCTGCCGCAGGCAGAGGCTGCCAGAACGAGGGAGTCCAGCCCTCCGACTTAACAGCAAGGCAGGGCACCAAGGACAGCTATCAGCTCTCAGATACTCAGTATTTTCATAACTTCCTTGCCCTTCAACTCCCAAGCAAAATACAGCCCTGGATATTTGATACTGCCCCAACAAAAGCCCCGTCAGTGCACTGTACTCCTTCCCAATGCTTTTTGCTGCTTTCCACTCATCTCCAGCCAGGCCCAAATTCCAATCAAGTCCAACACCCCGTGTATTTGCAAACATCTTAAGACAGATCCCTGGAACTCGGGAGCATCCCACTAACATTAACCTTACCCAAAACCTGAATCATCTGCCCTAAATTTAAATTAGTTTGCAGATCCCTCAACTAAGCAAACTCTAATAGCATTTTTAACCACAACACCTGCAGGAAGGCAATACAGTGCAAAGGAGCTTTTGGCGTGAGTGCACCTGAACCTCTTGGTATCGCTGCCCATAATCGCTCAAGCAACTTATGGGTGTTACAGGAACAATGAGTAAGAAGGTGCTTCCATGGCTAGCTTGAAAGGGCTGCTGTGCTAAGAAACTGCTCTGCTCCTCTTGCAACTTTTCTAAAGGTTAAACATATAAAAATAAGCATAATTTACGGGGGAGTGGGGGCGAAATGAAGGCTAATTTAGCAATAAAATGATTGCTCTCAGTCTCAAGTGATAAAGAAACAAAGACTCAGCAAAGAAAGACACTTCGGTGTTAGGACAGAAACTTCTTCAACCAAAACAAGGTAATAAAACAAGTACTGAGAGGAATGTGAGCAAGTTTAGTACAAAAAGCGAACCATGACATGAGTGGGAGTTTAAAATCCTAAAATACTATTTAAAATAAGAACCATGAGATTAAACACATAATCATCTTATTGCTTCTGCAAATTCTCTTAGCTACAGAAGCTGAATATTTACATATAAATAATAATTCTAAAAATACACAGGCTACTCATCAAGTAGCTCAGGAAGCTGGTATAGCAAATTACCACAGCCTACGCACGCATTCCTGTTCCATATTTCTCAGGCCAAAGTTGTGGTAAGAAGTATAAGGGAATGAACTGTGCAATGCACACGTTCTAAAAAATTTTTGCTAATGCTTCTCAAAGAAAAGATACGAATTTTCACTTTTGAGAATCAAATTTGAAATACATACTATGTATGGTCTTCTTAATGGAATAAACTGTTACAAAGATAATTAAACAGTCTGTTTAGTCTGTTAGTCTGAAGTCTGTTAGTTGCTCAGAACAAACCAGGGATTTTCAAGTAAACAACCCTGTTGAATTAATCAGACACCTCTCTGTAAAAAGAGACAGCAAAAATAATGTGAATCACCCTTGCAGCCAGGGTGATTTACGTGAAACTAATTACAGCTTTTTTTTTTTTTAGTCCAAGATCCCTGGCTTCTCGTGCTGCTACCTCATGACCGTTCCTCCTACAAAACCGCCTGAAGTAAAATACTTTACCTGACCTGCGAGCCAGTTACAGGGCAGCATGACGGCCTTACTCGGCGCCTATGGCAGCTGGGCAGAAAGAGTGCTGCTCGCTTTGATGTTCCAAGAGAAAAGGAAAAAGCTTCAACAAAGTGCTGGCTGACAGAGAGGCAAGGAGGTATCCAGTGAGAATCAGGAATGATTCACAGTAAGAAGCACCAAATAAACCATGAGCACTTGCCAGTCTCAAGTTTAGGTTTTTGTTGTGTTGTTTTGTCCACTAGACATGGACAGAGATATGTTTACAAAACTTTCTTACGACTGCGCTAGAACACATTCATCCTTTGCCTAGCTGCTATGCCAGGCTTAAGGAGACTAAAATGTTTCTAGACTAACAGATGAAATGTGACAAGCTGACCATTCCAAAATTGCCATAAGAGAGCAAAGACTCTCCTGCTGCAACCTTCCTGCAAGCATGCCCCAAATAAGCCTTGCCAACTTCAGCACAAGCGTACGGCGAGATGACTCCATAGCTAGAAACCCACTGGCAGCAGCACTGTCCTGCCTGCTGGCCAACACTGCCTCGCTGCTCTCTGAAATTTCTCACTGTTAGCACCTGTAGCTCCTTTTTCACCTCCGCCCCTTCCCCTGCAGCTGCAGGCTCTGCAAGGCAGGCGCATCACGGCTGCAGCTGCCCTGGAGAGTCCCAGCGCACCCTCCTGCCATCCCACGAGACAGCAACACAACAGCTGCAGCTCGCACAGTATTTTGCGACAACAATTTTATTCCTTCCCCTCCCATACATGGGTCCCCAAGCGCCTGCCCCCAAAAGCACGTTTCAGTGAAGATGGGTTAGTCTACGGCAAGGAGGGAGACAGTTACCAGCTTTCTCACGTCCCTAGCCTAGCGCGACTGTCAGAAGCGTGGGGAATAGAAAGCTCTGCTCCAGGCGACACCCACAACCTTAGAAAGATGCAGGAAGTATTTTGTTTCAAAAAGAAAATGCAAACAGCTGCATCATAGCATCTTCAGAAACCATTACAAGAGTTTTCAGCAGCAGCAGCTCCTGCCATAGCAATTGGGTCATGGCTGGCTATTTGACTTTCTGTGTTTGAATTTCCTCAGTCTGGGCCCAATACTAGAAACATGTTACCAACAAACGTTATGCTGGCACAACCAGCACAGTTACACAGACCTTTGTAAAAAGGAATACAAGTCGACATTTGATGACAAGAGCAATATCGTCTAGCCAAGTCGAGATGACAACTGCACTATTTCTCTTGTCTAGCCAAGCTGAAAAAAATGATTCTCTATAACTCATTATTAAAGAAAACAATGAATTTTAGTTACTTAGCTACTGCTATTATCTTGGAAGGCTATAAAGAGAGGAAGTCTTTCTTTTTTTGTGTAGCTTTTATTATCTTTCAATTCATTACACTAAGGTTGTGCTTCCAGGCCTTGCAATTTTTTCATTCAATAGATAGTAAATGATCTTATGAAAAATAAAATGCACCAATATTCTAAAATATAAACAAGGATAATGCATAGCACACAAAACTGGTCCTGAAGTGGTAATATAGAAGTCTGAAGGAAACAGCAAGACTTGCTTAGGCAGTTCCTGGAAAGCTTGTCTTTGGCAGGCCATGATAGAGGGCTGCATACAGGACGTGAGATGTTTCCAGCCTCTCCATCCTTCTGTCAGAAAATGCCCTGAACAGTCCCCTAATTCAGAGATGCTGGGCTACGCACTTCTCTCAGCCTTCGGGCCTGCTGGCGAGTGCCAAGACTGAATTAATATGTCCCAGTGACACCCTGGAAATGTTCAACAAAACCAAATTTTGGGAGTGGCCGCCCTACTCTTTCCTGAAATTTGAGAGCACGATCGAAACGTGAAATAGCACCTGCACCCAGCCCGCGTGAGTAGCCCTACACCACCCGTAAATCGCGTCTTTCAGGATAACTCAAACCCAGATCAGAGGCGCTGCTGGCGGGAGGGCAGGCACGGGTTTGACGCCTCCTGAGCCAGGCACGCCCGCCCGGCGCAGCTATCGCGCCGCGATGTGTCACGACCTGTCAGGACAGCGCGCAGGCAACTGGGCTGGCCGATTTACATTTATAAGCAGAAGAGATAAATGAGTTTAGCTCTTTCATCCCAGCAGCCAGATGGTTTAAATCCTAAGCCGGGGCAGCTAATTCCAGCCCTGTACTGGGCGCTAAGACAACACGGAAGCCCCTCGCCCGCGCTGCGGCCCCGTGCCGGGGGGGAGAGGGCTCCCCAAAGGCAGCCGGCGAGGGAAGGGCTGCCTGAACGCGCGGCGCTGGGAAGGGCCTCGGCGCGGCGGCGGCCGCCAGGTACTCACCGGACATGCTGCAGGCCGGCGGGTGGCGGGCGCGCCGCGCTCTGCGCGGCCCCGGCCTGAGCCCTCCGAGCTGAGCGCAGCGCCAGGCGACTC
>VZSV01000019.1:6445072-6467206 GCA_013398735.1 Nothocercus julius | reverse complement strand
CGGAGCCGCGCGGGGCGGGCCACGGCCACAGGCCGGCGGGCACAAAGGGGCTCGTGCGCCGGGCGCGCTCGCCTCGGCTCTCCCCGGCCCCACCAGCTTCTCTGCTCGTACACCCCACGCGGCCGTGTTCAAAACCCGCCAGGCTGGAAAACAAGCTACGGAAGGCCCTCCCGTGCAGCCCTTAAGGAAAGTGCAGACTTCTCTGATAGTTCCAAGTTGCAGAATGTGCTAAGGAGGATTTAGAGAACCAGCACAGAGACTTCGGCGTGCCTTACGGTAGCCGGCGCAAATGGGGTTCGCGGCGGCGTGACTGCGCAGCGGGGGCCCGCGCGCTGCTCGGGGCGTCCGCAAGCCCTGCGGCCGCAGACGGCCTCATGGCCGCCTCAGCAAGCACCGACAATACACGCGTAGCTACGGAGAGCAGGCTTTGCCCAGCGGTTTCAAAGTGAACTCAATGGAGCCTGTGCGATTCCGCCACGCACTCCACTCAGAGAGCAGTGTGAGGCCGGTGTAGGGTAGGAGCGATTTAATGTCACTGGGTTCTGTGAAAGTCACCGGCTACTTAGCAGAGGAAGGTGACTTTACACGGAGAGTCTGTGAGGGAAATGCATGTACCGCTCAACCGTTAAACCTTGATTTTTCCACAGTCTGCAGGGGATGCTGCAGCAGATGACGTACTGGGAATATCCTAACAGTCCATCAGAGAAAAGGATATCACTGCTCTAGTAGTGGCAGTGTTGCTGATGGAAGAAGAGGCATAAATGCATCAGAAATAAAACTTCATTCATTCATTCAAAAAAAAAATCAGGAAATGCTGTAAGCGTCTCTGGTCAACTAAGCAATATTCTGTTCTAACAAACAGAAATATTGCTATTGTAGATGCTTTTACTGGCAGATTTGTTTCAATTAGAGGACTTTTTATAAAAATTAACAAAAGCATTTTCCTAGTGACAAAACCGATGTCTACCTTTGGATGGATTTTTATTATACTTGTGTGCCACATTTTTTTTAATAGTATAGACTAGACTTAAAATGGCAAAGACAATAATAGAAGCTAGGGTTACCATGGTCTGACAGCTGGTTTACATTCCTTTCTTTCCCCCTCACATTGAAATACTGAGAGCTTCTCTAAATAAACACTCAATTAGTTAAACAATTGCTGAAGAGCAAACACTGAAAAGTATACTTGCACACAGGTATATTGGGGTTGTTACGTTGATGTCTTTAGACCAAAGAGCTTCAGAGGATTAGAAATTGGGAGGGAGAAGGAGATGGTTCTTCCAGTCTCGCCAGCAATTTTTGCTCAAATTCTCCTCAACAAAATCTGCTTTTTGGCTAATGTTATCAGCACAGACACTTTAAACCATATAAGACATTGTTTTAAAAATATTGTGAACACATTAAAGTCAGATTCTTAAGCTGTTTTCTCTCTTTTTTCTCTAAAGTCTTCTGTTTGAAGCATTTTTTTTCTTTTCTCTAGCAGGATATAGATAAATTTGCATAAAGGGCACCAGGTAGTGTCTTTCCTAGAAAGTACGAAACAAAACTCAGATAAAACACAGTAAGTGTTTATTGAAAATTTTCAAGAGAAAGAAGCAAATTGATTTTTTTTTTTGTACTTTTAATCAAACAACTGAACTGACAGCTACAAGATTTTTTTTTTCAAAGTAGGATTATCAGCTCTTCAGATGGTCCCTTCACTGCACAGCAGAATAATTTCATAACCAAACTACATGTCTACTTGGCAAAATGTGTACCAATCTGTTACAACTATTAACATAGAAGATTGTTTGATATTTTTTAAGAAATATTTTGTATCTTTGAAAGCCAAATTAAAACATGCATTATCACTCAGAAGTTGAAAGTGATAGCCACAAACACGCTCCTTGCTTTGTGTGTTGTTAGGATGGTTCCATATTTAAACTAAAACATATTTTCTTAGTTTCAGGATAAAAATAAAGATTATGGAAATTTCTCTCCTCAACAACTGTTTCAAACCTAATTAGAATATTATTTTATAAAAAAGACCACTTTCCCTTGTGACATCTTTCTCTTAACAATTCAATAAACACAAAATCTTGTTTATCTACAGCCATCTTCACTAGAAAAACAAAACATGCTTTGCTTGTAAAAGATGAACATCAAAGTAGAGAGATTTCATTTATGCTTAGAAGGATTAGCTAAAATAGTTGTATCACAGAATTATGCCAGTGAACTCTACTAGTTTTGCTAACTTTTAGAGGCATTTAATTCTTTTACTAGTATCTGGGAAACTGGGGAAATGCTAGTTTTTATTGATAAAAGAATGTCTACATGAGAGCATTTATTAGCACAGCTTGGCTGGTCAGGAACAAGGAGAAAAGATGAATCAGCCTTGCTAGAAAAGCTTTCACTATCAACTATCCCTCTGCTAAAAGATATTTTTGAAATTCAAAAGTTGGTGTGATGTAAATTTTACAGAACAAAATGTCAAAGAATAGTTCTAAATTATTCCAAAAACTCTATGCCTAGTTTTCCTTTATAGAGATTATCAATAATATGATCCTTTATTAAAAAAGAATTGCCAGATTATAATAACTGTGAAGGCTTCTAAAAGAGGATCTAAGTTTTCAAAAAGAGAAACAAAATTTACTTCAGTTTCCAGTTCTTGAGTCTTGAGAAGACATAAATGCCATCAAAAAAAAAAATAAAAGGAAAAAAAAAAAAAAGGATAAAACACCTGAGTACCCCTCATGTTTTGGGATTTTTTAAACAGGTTCATCAATATACATATACCTCTCATGCTGTATTTGAAATTAAGAATTAATACATTTTTGCCTATAGCTCTGTTTTGTAAGAATTCACACATTCTATACAAAATAAAGGCGTTATAATTTTTAATTTATGTAATTTCAACTTTTCCATAAACATTATAGACAATATAGATATATACTAAAGAAACCCTAAATGTGTGACTAGAAATGACAATTGCCTTATTCTTTCTATCAGAAGGATCATCTATTTTGGCTAATTATGAAAACAAAAAAAGATGTTTAATGACTCTACTGCTCAGAAACCAAAATCATTAAATTTCAAGTACCTATTATACTGGATTTCTTGGGTTTTTATTATCTAAAATAACTTATGAATCAAAATACCTATTCCACCTTTATTAATAGGCATCAGCTAGTGCAATACAATTCACGCATTTAAGCACATCTTTAATGACATGTACTTCAAGGTGGAGGAGTAACATCCAGTAAAAGAGAATTGCAATGTCTCAACAAAATGTTCAGAGAAAGATCGGTAAACTTTTCTTTATCAGGATGATAAAACCAAAACAGAATACAAGTTTGTCAGGTCTGTGGCTGAATGCTCTTTTTCTGCACCGAGGAAATCATCAGTGTAGAAGAGCAATCTGTAAGATAACGTCGCCAACCAGAGAAGCCCGTCATCACTGGGTAACTTTCAGTAGATTACACTGTAGCCCGACCTAAAAAAATGAAGATTGAAAATTCAGCATTTCTGCTACAGATATTCTTAACCAGTTCTTCAATGTATAAACTGTTTTCTGTGTTTTTTTACTCTAGTCCTCTCAAGCATCAAGCAGGACCATCTCTTGTGCCTCCGGGGATGAATAGACAACATCTCCCGTTATCTCTGCCCCACTCCCCCTGCTGTAGTCCGGAGGGTTACAGCATCACGGACTGCAGCCCTTCAGCAGAATTTGGCATGATGCTTCTGTTGTAGAAACACAGGAAAAAGGTGACCCTTCCTGTGTGCACAAATGGCCCTTCTTTGTGGTGAGGGTCCTCTGCTCTCTGCCTAGCAGCTTTACTTCAGCTCTGATCTGGACCATTGGTCCCTGCTGGAGCTGTGTCTGGAGGACACCTGTCCCCCGCCCTCTCCTGAATTGATGTTTGCTTTTCCCGGCTTGCCCTTGGATCTCACTTGTTGCTTAGCTGTTGTTTTGGGATCACCTGGCTTTCCTAGGATGTGTTGCCATTAGCCCTGCTCTGCTCATCTGCATGGCCCTCACATTACCTAATAACTTCCTTCCCTACTACTTTCGTGAAGCATTCGTCATTTACACCTGTCCTCTGGGCCTGTTAGAGCTTCCTATGGTTGTCCTAGATCAAGGTAGAGAATATTAATTACAAATATCTCTCACAGACCAGTGAGATTACTGGAAATAAGATTTTCAAAAACCCTAATCGCTCACCTATTTCTGTTCTCACTGTTCTTTTGTTTGTTTGTTTGTAAAATCCTCCTTTGCTTCAGAAGCAAATCAACTCAAAAATGGGGAATCTAATTTGTTCTTACCTTGTGGTTTAAAACAAAGCTTCTTGTTCTTGTAAGCTGAGTAGGCTGCTATCGATCCAACAACTAATATTACAAAAGCAGAAATTATAGGTGATGTAACTCCAGCTATTAATCCCGAATCTGAAAAAAAGAAAAAAAGAGAGTTTTTCCAGAGGCACTGAAATAATGAATAATAAAAATGTATTTTTGCAGAACTTTCAGAATTGTTTCATGTAACATTGGAATTTTACATACAAAATTGAACAGAAGACTAGAAATTATATTATAGCTGATGTGAAAAATGTCTTACAGCGTCATTTAGCATATATACTACTATTATAATGCTAGAATCTTCTTACTATTTAAGATGCTCTGAAACAAGGTACAGAATAAATTATTCACTATACCAGTATTTCCTCCATGATTGAAATGCTGCTCATCTTCACCTGGAATAGAGCGTAGAGTTTCATCAAGAAATTTTTTTTGTCATGTTTTGAGAACAAAGTCTTTACTCTGCAAAACGATTTCATGCAAAAAGCCAAACTAGGTAGCTGCAGCAGAGCTCTATGAGAACTATTCTAATACTGACTGACAGTTGCTTTCGTAGGAGGGATAACCTTCCATCTGTCTGTAACTTCATTCTTTAAGTATAATAATACTATCTTCTAAGAAAAGGATAATACTCAGCTGTCTACATCAAGCTCATTTCAAAGGAAATGGGAAGTCAATACTGAATTCTTGTTATTGTCTACTACCAGACAAGCAGATGATTTATCATTCATTTAAGTCAATATCATAGGTCCAGTGCATCTATTTTCAGTTATGAGCAGAAGTCCCTTGCTTTGGGACTATCCTAGCTGAATTTAGAAGGATTAATCCTGCAAGATTCTGGCTTAATCCTGCAAAGTGCTTAGGGATATGTTTCAAGTGACTTACAGGTTCAGGCTCAAAGCTATGATATGTGGAGAAAGACGATGCTTTTAAATAAAATTATCAGCGTCTTGTACCTTTCCTTTACTGACAAAAAGATTTCTTCTATACCTAAACCAGATAGCTATGAATTATAATTATCAGAGAGAAGCTGCAAGGAGAATTGGCAAATACTACCTGAGAGCTGTGGTGGTAATGGCTTCCCATCAAGGAGATCTAAGTCACTAAATCCTCCTGCAAGATATAGATCAGGATTTCTGTTGCAAAATTATTTGAGCAGTGGCACCCCTTCAGCTACCTTGTCCAGTCTCTTTGCAGTGTTCTTGGGAGAGGTGAGGGACCTTTGAAAATGCACCTGGTGGATGGGTTAGGGGGGCCCGTTCAAATGCGCCAGGAAGATGGAGAACTAAAACTGATGCTTCGTGAAGCCATGAGCGCATTCGGAGTGCATGAAGACATATATTTCTGACAATAAATTAAATCTGGGCCCAAAGAGGAAATGTGCAAATGCCCTACTTGTTAACTGGCCCAGCTATGTGCATCCATGTAGCCACCAGTGGGGTGTGTTGGTTCAAGCTCTTAGAAGCACAAATCCATGTATAATAATAGGGGTAACTCAAATCCCACCTGCTGCCGCAGAGGGATAGTCAAGATCCCAGATGGAGGTGTCCATCCTGTTCATCCATGGACCTGTCTGTTCACAGCTGGCCACTACAATCACAGCAGAAGAGGGGACCCGTGGTGGCAGGTAGGGTAGATATGCTTGCTGTTACCAATACTAAAGCTCAGAAAATCTTTCCAAATACTTGGTCAGAAGCAATGATTACAAAAAGGGGAGTGGGAAAGGATGATTAAAATGATTAATAACAAAATAATAAACTGTTCAAAGTTGCTGATATGAACAGCTTATCATGTTAAGATTTTCTATAGAGAAAATATTCTTACCAGAATCACTGTGGCTTCCTGGTCGTGGTGGAAGAGGTGGATATAAAGGTTTTCTTGAGATGTCACCTATAAGTAATAAATATTGTTAGATAGTGAAATGGAAAAAACTTAGAACTGTAAATAAAGAACAAAGTAACCTGAGATACTTGCTGCTATTTTTTCCCTGTTAAACTAAGGAAAGGACCTTGCCTCTATTTGAAACATCTCTAGCCTGCTAGGAGCAAATTATTAGATACCAAAGCCAGTTAGGAAATGGGAAAGGAGCATTTTCAAAATTCAAAAACATACGATGGATTTTCTACCCTTGGGCGGTGCAAAATGAGTTTAGACTTCAGCTTTGTTCCTTAGGATTTTGTGCTAGTATTCAGTCTTCACTCCTGCCGTAGCATTAGGAGAAGATGCACTGCATAGAGGAGGGAGATCAGAACACTCATAATTTTCAAACTACACGCGCACACACAGTGCTGGACTTGCAAGTACATTCGGGTCAAACACTGCCAAAGTTAATTCCTGGGGCCATTGTTTTGTATATATAAAGTGCCTTCCTTTCTCCAACCAGGACACTAGCACATTTAATTGATCAAATAACCAAGCAGTGCATTTATCTCCAGCTAACACAAAGTTAGTTCACGGAAAAAAATTATCACTTTCCTTCACTCTCCTTAAATGTTTCTTTTGCCTACAATACATTACAGATAAACTTGTATCATGTTTTCCTCTTCTCTAGATGCTAAATATAATGCTTCTGTTTGTGACTAACTCTCAGGTTCTGTTTCAGCAAAATATTTAAATATATTCTTAAATTTGAGCCTGCTGCAGTCAATGGATTTTAGGCACACTCTTGAAAGCTTTGCTGAATCATTCTTTTCCCAATTACTGTTACCTAACAGAAGAAAAGATTTGTTCCATCACAGAACCCTATAAAATTTTCCAAGACCCACTTTGGCACAAAAGCAGAAAACTACAAATGCCATTACTCAATTCTATTATGATGATGCAATTATTACATTCTCTAAACTGAATAGGATATAGTCTATGTCACAACTAGTGAAAAACAACATCTTAAGAACATTTCACTAATCCCATTATACCATGTATGAATGCCAGTTAAAAGCATGAACTGAAAATAGGCTGAAGAAATAGAACCCAAAATCCTCTAATAAAAAGTATACAGTCAAAATGTTCAGGAGTGGAACAATTAATATGAACAGGAAGAAGTGACATTATAAACATGGGAAATATAAACAAAATGGCATTTATAGAAGCTTAGATTAACATGCCATTCAAACACAGGTATCAAATACCAGAGGGCAACCTGGAAATGATGAAAGTCCTGGAAATGAAAAAGAACTATATAAAAGGTATGCTTCTTTAAGACTGAGCTATGATTAAAGCAGAGCGCTGTAACTGATGTTGTAATTCAGTGGTTCTATACAGCTTTGTGGAGCTGTGAGGTAGTATTTCCTGTGGGTAGCCTTGATTCAAGTGGTATTTTATGCTTTGATCCAAAGGTATCTGTACTTTAATTTCTTTCAGTATGCAAGAACCTTTTCAAAGTACCGCACATCCTTAATACAGCTACCTCCAAAGACTCTAAAGACATGGTACAAACATGGTACTTGTTTATGCATCTGAGGGCAATATTGTGAACATGACCTGGATCAGATCTGGATCTTACAGTAATACCTGCATGTTATATAGCAGGTTACAAGGGCTTGACGGCCTCAAACCTGAGCTGTATCACATCTGTGAGTGCTCATCCCTGAACACAGAATCCCAGAATGGTTGGGGTTGGAAGGGACCTCTAGAGATCATCTAGTCCAACCCCCCTGCTCCAGCAGGGACACCCAGAGCACGGGGCACAGGGTGGCAGCCGGGCAGGCTGGGAAGATCTCCAGACAAGGAGACTCCACAGCCTCTCTGGGCAGCCTGTGCCAGGGCTCTGTCACCCTCACAGGAAAGAAGTTCTTGCTCACATGGAGGTAGAATTTCCTGTGTTTCAATTTGCACCCATTACCCCTTGTCCTGTCACTGGCCAAACACGTCCTTCTCTGCATTTTGGGGTCAGCACAGGTGGAACAAGCTCACGCCTGTCTCTATCCACACTGTTGCCTCTGGTTCCTCATCTTTGGCAGCTGCAGAAACTTCTGCCCTAACAAGTTCTCTTCATCCTTCTGCCAGCACCTCCCACCCTCGGGCCAGCAGAGCCGGGCGGGCAGTACCATCTACCCCCAGGCACGGCCAAGTGCCGAACCGCACGTGAACATGTGAACGGCAGCCAAGGGCCGTGCGTGGGGGAATCCGGCCTGCAGCGGTCCTCCCGAGGCCGGCACACCGGCACAGCCCGGACCTCTCTCCCTGCTCCGCAGGATACCCCCTGGCAGAGGCACTGCATGGACACGGGCAGTAACGCCCCCCCTGCTACGGCTAAATCCTCCTGCAGCCCTAAAATGTTTTAATGTTTTTCTGCAAGTTAGGCAGACTTCAGGAAAAGGCTACACCAAAAACTTCCCTACCAAAAAAAAAAAAAAAAGATTATATCTGAGGAAAGCAAAAAACACTCACCGCCACCAAACGCATCTCCTAAATGCAGATCATTATCTAAAAATGAATAAGAAGAAAATGCAGAGAAGTAAGTACCTGACAATGGTGGAGGGAAGCGAAATGCTGATTTTTAATAGCATTAGAAAAAAAGTTTGATGAGCAACTATTTTTCAGATCGGGCCTGCAAATTCAAATGAAGTATCATACTTTTCGTGAAAACTGTAATAGAATTTAACATTTATCCACAAACAATGATAAATTGTATCATACTTTCCACACAAAATATAAGGGATGCATTCTTACTGTAAGTAAACAAACTCAGTATAAATCTAATAGTGCTGTCAAGATCAGTACTTCCTTAATATATGTAAAAAACATACTTTAGCTATGTTAAAATATGAAAATGTGTCTATCTGTTTTTAAAATATATTTATTAATACTTATTTTCCATAAAACTAGTGCATGCATGATTGGATCAGATGAAACTTGCTGAACTGATAAAACTGAATATCCATTTCAAAAGCAAATGCTGTACTGTGAAGCAATAAACCTAATTAGAGGGAGAGAATTACATTATTTATATAAAGGTCCTGGAGACAGGAGAAGTCCAGTTTTCAAGGGATTGTATGTGCATATCTAAGGTTGGGTGATAGCCACAGAATCATGTCCCTTGGGTACTGAATAATCAGTTTTTCTTTGGCTGAGCTATAGAGATTTTACAAAATACTTCTAAAAGTCTGCACGTGCATGTTATGCAATGAATCTACAGGCTATTGCCATTCCCTTGGCACTGAACGTGTGTCTCACTGTACCTGAAATGGAATTTTCCATTCAACAAATCATTTGTCAGTGAGCTGCAAATGTGCAAACAAGAGGACCTCCTTCTCCAGCGTGCAGGTGTGGACACCAATACACCGGTGATATTTTAGCGTGTGTGTAGAATGAGGGTAAGCTCTGAAAGGTTATAGGATAATATGCAAAAATACATTACGTGGATGTGTAAATTCCATGTATCACTTTCCTTGCCATTGTAAATGTGGCGAAGTAGAATGAATCGAACAAAAGTGACAGCAAAATCCACATAGATTTTGAAAAGGGGATTATGCCGCAGAAAATGAGATAGATATTTCATTCAAAATATGTTTTTAGTGTAACGTTGTTAGAATTCTAAAAGTCAGCAGAATATGACTGCCGTGCTAATGCATCCAAATGCACAACCATGCACAAGTCTGCCTTCATGTGTCCTTTCTATCCAGGGGGAGCAGGAAGCTGCTTTTGCACAGCATTTAGTTTCATTATATATTTGACGTTTGTGTAACTAGCCAGAAATACTTTGATGTTATCAGCAAATTGGCAGGAAAGTAATCGAATTCATATTACCTGAGTCAGTTTGTTCTTGTCAAGCCAGGTGTTAATCTTGTTTGAGTATGACCAACAGAGAGTTACACTTCAAAAATACCTTTACTTGTCAAAGACTAAAACTGTAAGAAGCCACAAATTGCTAATTGGATTAAATTTATTATCAAGATTAAGAATTCAGGTAAGATGCAGGTTCCACTCTGGAGGATTGGCATAGGGTTTTGTTACAAAAATGTTAAGGTTGGTATGAATGAAGTATGAAGGGAAATGTGTGTCTGTAAACACAGAAGAGACAGCACGGCAAAGGCTTAGAGGAATGGATACAGAAGGATACTATTCCTAGAAAACTGTTCTCCACAGTAAACCTGAGGAAATGTGCTGTTTATGTCAAAACCAAACGATCTGTGCTCCAAAACGACCACAGCACAGATGGGTTGTCGGGAGAAGAGAAGCAGAAGATTCCCAAAGGCCAGGAGGATGGCCACAGGGTTGCAGCATATTGGCTACAGCACTACTGTTCCTGATAGCCCACCCAGAACACAGACTATGGAGACAGTGTGTGTCCTCCAAACAAGAAAGAACAAGCCACAGCTTGGCTTAGGGTTCATGGAGGCTGCAGTATGCAAGATTCAGAGGTAAAGGACTACCCCATAATAACTGATGACTCCTAAAGGATATAAAAGATCCATCCATGGACTAGCTTGTTATTTCCAAGCGAGTAAAATCACAAAGGCATAAAGACTCGAGAGCTGGCGTATTCTGTCCCATGTTGCACACAAGTGATGCTGACCTGAATGCTTGAGCACACGCCTTGGTGATCATGTGTGTGGGGGTTTGAGTATATGAGTGAATGAAATCTATGAGAGGGTGAATGTGAGTCTGCAAAATCAATTTGTTTGAAGATTTTGTAAACAAACATCCTTTCCACTTCCATTAAATTTTCAGTTGAATTTTCAATTACACTAAGTCAGAGATACCTCCAGGAAAGCTTCAACACTGACAGAGGAAATAATGTTCAGAGAACGTGGTGTACAAAAATTAGCTCCAACTCTACCAAAATCATATCACCTCATTTCTCAATTATATGGGATGAATGGGATATAGATGAAACCCTAAAGTTAAGATGAAGCATCACGTAGATGTTAAGACACACTTTTGTATCATCCCTTTGCATATAGGGATTCCAAAGTGCTCTGAAAAACATGGAGTGCTTTATTTCCAAGAATTGGCAAAGTCGATTCAGGAAGGCTCTATAATCATCTGAGTGCCGTATCTCAAAAAAAGATTTGAAAGTCCCCAAAAATGAAAATCCTCTCACCTGACTTCAGACAGCTTCTGTACAGACATCGACATCTGAGCTGGCTTCCCTAGGTTACCTTTAAATATGACTGAGGAGAGAGTCTTTCAGGGCATGACTGAGTGAATCTGTGAATGCCTCCATTGGAATGAGAGGAAAACCACACTTCGGAAGATACGAAACATCCTTATAGATGCCGATTTCCCTCCCTTGATTCAAAGGGAGCCCAGACATCCAGCTAGGTGAAGACCAATAGTTCATCAGCAGTTAAAAGAGAAGCTTCTAATCCAGGCCAAACAGATTTTGTTGCCAAATCAAGTGGGAAGGAAGAATGTAACCTTTAGAAGATTTAGTAGCTCCTACACTCACAGAACACTGTCCTGTTTGTTCAGAGTGAGACAGAGGATCATGTAAAATGGAACTGTTTTCATATTCCCGAAGACCTACTGCAATGTCTATGAACAGAAAGACTGAAAGATGTGGACGAGTGTCATATGGCATTTTTTTGTTACCCAGAAATTTCTTTCAAGATAGTTTTTGTGAAAAATGTGTGTGTGTGTGAAAATTGTGTATGTAAAATAATGCATAAAAGCGTGTGGTTTTGGGACAAGAGTAACAAGTGTGTTGATTGAAAATCATCATTTGTCATCCTGAAAAGTACAGCTAAACCCTTTCAGTTCTCCCTGCTGTTCTCATCTTTGTTGCTTTCTGACACAGACCACTGTAGTAATCAATACTAGATAATATTCAGCAAATGCATTGGGAGAATGAAAAGTAACCAGATTTCTTCTGATTCTTTTTCAAGTCTGTTATCAAGAACTATGTTTCTCTATGCTAAGAGAAAAAAAAAAAAAAAAAAAGAAGATGTATTGGGGAAAAAGCAGAAGCGACAGTTACACATTTTTGTACTTTCCAGAGATTTTAATACAGGCTGGGGTAATATTAAGAGAATCTTTAGGAGTAAAATGCCTTCCATGATCAGTCACCCTCTAAAGCTTAATAGAAAGTAGTGAAGATAGGTAA
Organism: Nothocercus julius; assembly: GCA_013398735.1. Taxonomy (NCBI): domain Eukaryota; kingdom Metazoa; phylum Chordata; class Aves; order Tinamiformes; family Tinamidae; genus Nothocercus; species Nothocercus julius. The sequence goes on along the minus strand of VZSV01000019.1, from coordinate 6,454,827 downwards.
TTGTTAATTGTTGAAAAATTGCTTACTTTACAAGACAAATTGGTATTGGCACAAATGATCTCAGCTACTGTACCTAGCAAATATGATCGAAAATCTCATAGGAGACAGTTTCTACATAGCTGAAATTAGCTATGACTCACTATCTTTATTACTTACTCAGCACCGGCCTTCTTGTTGGTCTTCTGATCACTGTAGGTTTCCTGGTAATTATGTCCTCTGGGAGACACAATGACATACTAAAAACCAATAAAAGCTTAAAAAATGTTTAACTTATCAAAAGAAGGTATCTGTAAATGTGGAGAGCTACATTCAATAAATCTTCATGTACCATGTCAGAAACTACAAGTGGTATATTTTAATAGCTGTGATGTTTTTTGTTTTTTAACTTGTGTTTATGCCAGAAACACTGATTTAAAAATAAACAAACAAAGCAACAAACCAAAAGCAAACAGCATTTTCCAATTTTTTATAAATGAGAAACATAGCATTTTCTAGTCCTGTATACATTTACTGAGGTACCAGCCTCTTCATGTTCCAGTTCTCAAGAAAAAGATAAAGGGGTTAAAATTTATTATTAGGGATAAATGCCATAGCAAAATAAAGATAACAGATTTACTTACCTGGATGATCAAGAGCATCAGCTAAATCAAAATCACGTTGACCTAGCAGAAGGAAACATAAAATGTCAGTGGCCAAGTTTCCATTACCTCCAGGTCTGAGGGCTCCTGACAAAGCCATGACTGGCTACAGGCAAAAGTAAAACACAGCCAAACAGAAGCAGGCCAGGAGCAAGTTGTCAGCTGCTATCCCTGCTCCACATAGTCGTAAACGAGCACACAAGGTGAGGCTCATTCAATTCAATGAGGGATTTGTTCAAAAAAACACAAAGAGAATCTCTTCTCTAATGACACCCATATTCAGCCACTGTGTAAACATGCCTTTAAAGAACATACATTGTCTATTACAGAGTCCGAGAACAAGATCCTGAAATTAGCATTCAGCACCATACTTACAAACCAGAATCACTAGGTGAGGACTTTAAGTATCTTCAATAGCTTTCATATCCTAACATCACTCTTTGATAGTGTTTCTTAGTAAGTCTTCAACATTTCACAGCAAGAAAAGTGACATTGTACAAATGCGTAAAGTGAGGGACAGAAAAAGGCTATCAAAGATCCTCCAAAATGAAGGCACCAGGTGTTGTGAATCCCAGTTTGGTACTCTATTCTCTACAGACACTGTCAATCTTAATGTAATTCTCAACATTAATTATTATTCTCGAACAATAGCTCTTGTCTGTGTCAAAAAAGCTCCTGGAAAAATTAATTAATGGTGGTTCAACACTGTGCGATCCTCAAATGAAAAGCAGCACAGGAGTATAAATTGAAAACATTTTGATTCCCATAAAGATTTTCAGGTAAGCCTGTGAACTTAATTATAGCTAGTGTCTGACAGAAACGATATTACATGGCTGGAATGCTAAATAATGGTTTCTGAAACAAAGCTGTTCCTGTAAAATACTATGAGAAACCCATGTTTGGAAAGAAAAAGCACACAACAACATAAGCCTGACGTTATCAGAGCAGGAGTTTATCTCTTATCACTTAAGCCGGATCTTGGAACGTCACCTCTTCCCACTAGGTCCTTCCTGTGACCTGGCCACTCGGCCAGCCTGGCTTGGCTCAGTAAACTGTGGACTGCATCATTAAATGAGTAATATTCTAAGACCTAGATGGGTCCTTCTTTTTATATGAGTTCATTAAATAAATAAAAATATATTTGACTAATGGCTTCCGCAGGAGCTATTCCCTGCCCGTGCCCTGGGGACTCCAGCAGTCCCTGCAGACCTTGCCCGTCCTGGTCTCTCCTAGCCCCAGCCCTGGGGCTATGAGTCCCTGCCCCATGGTGCCCTGGCAGTGCTGGCTCCAGCCCCACCATGGACCTGCTCCTGCCCGGCCATCACTCCCCTGACCGCTCCCTGACCCACAGGTGCCACCTGGCCTGGCCTGGCCTGGTCCCACAGCTCAGCTGGCACAGGACTGCATCAACGCGTAGCGGTGTCCTGAGTCCTGAAGGAGGCTGTCTTATTTAAGCCCTGTTACTGGGTGACTTCAGCAGAGCTCCAACCATTTGTCATCGGAGAGAGACATCAAAACTAATGTTGTAACACCAAAAAGCTTTTAGCCAAACCAGCTCCTCAGTTACAGGTTCCAACGTATAGGAACTAACGATACGAAAAGCAGCTACCTAAGCCCTGTCATAAAGGGAACTTGAAAAATTTGTCTTGTGAATGAAGGGACTGGAAAATTTTTGTGTTTAAAATTTCTTTGAAGTTAAGGAAAGGGAAAAAAAAAAACAGAACAAGGAATCTAATTAAAATTGATTTTGGAATCCAAATGAGATCACACAGATGCTTCCAATTGAATGAAAGCTAAAGCAAAACAGCAGAGTGAAACAGTAACTATTTCTCTTCTGGAAATAACTAGATTTTCATCTTGTGTAGGTTATGCTAGTATTTAAAGAGTTGAAAAAGGTAACAGGTGATTTTGGACAGCAAGGGAGAAACAGAAAGTGCCTAAAGAAATTTTTAGGCAGAAAAGGAAGGTTGAAACCCCTCTGCTGAAGTGATTCAGATTGTTAGGTTTTTTTGTTTCTAATTTTTTTTTCTGATGATAAGTGAAGTAATAAAAACCAGTTAGTAACAGAATCACTGACTGTGAGTGAGAAAGGAATCTACATTAAAATTTCTATGACCATGCAAATATAAAACTTGACAGATGGGCAGATCGTATGTGGACATCAGTGTCCCAGGATAAATGATATTCCAATAAACCAAAGAGATTGCTTGGACTTGCATCCTTACTTCCTTGCATAATACTATCAAATGACCTGAAGGAGTAAGATTTCATGGAGCAGAATTTTAAAGGCTCATTACCATTGCTGACACTGCACCTAGGTATTTCAAGAATCTAATTTGGGAAGATAACAGATGCTTAAATAGCTGAACAACCTAGATTTCATCTACAAAATGGAAGGTCTTAAAACAATGATATGTTAGGAAGACTGAGAGAAACTGCATTCATTAGGAACTGCAGTCACTCCAGGGAACTCTAAGAAAACATGACAACTGAAATAAATCAGAAAAGCTTCTTCACAGAACAAACACACTGATAGAAATTCATTTTCCACATTAAAAAAAAAAAGCTTTTTTCTTGACCAGCTTCCATAATAGAAACAGCTGGAAATATACAGATGAAAATGAGAATGAAAGAAATTTAAACAATGAGAAAACAACTTTATCCCTTTGGAATTCATTTGCTTGTGTGGGCAAAGTTATGAAGAGATTTAGCTATGCAGGAGGCATTATCTCACAGTTATCGCCGTTGTTAGAGCTTTGGGCTAGTATACGACTTCTTGGCATCACTTCTGGCTTTTCTTCTGAGAGCATCCATGTTTTTATGTAGAAATAAAATGCTCGTGGTAGTGCTGGTTTTGTTGGGTGGTCCAAGATTATTGTAAACAGAGAATAATCTGAGAACAGAGAATCTCCACCAACACATGCCACTGTGCCAGGAAAAGTTGTAAGTGCAGAAGAGGCCTTAGTCACTCACGCTGGGCTTCCCTGTAACAGCCAGACAGCGGAGCATGGGCACGTGGAGTGTGGCTATGAAACGTGACAGACTTGTATGAAGCTGAGCACCAAAACGCACTATCTTAAATTGTGGAATTACTACATTTATTTTTATGAGCGTGATTCTTTCAGGTAGGAAAATTGGGATCAAGTTCTACTTTCACTAATACTCATGCTGTTTAGTGTAATACACTAGACTAGTGGTTAATTCATTTGCTGTAATGCACAGATGGCTAAGATTGCTCTTTATCGCAGAAACACCGAGCCAGCTATTAAGAAGCTTCCTGGAACAGAAGACACATCCCGCTAAGGTAGCGTGGAGCCCAGGCCCTTTGCCCTGCCAAGGCAGCCTCCTGCAAAGTTCTGTCCACAGGCGCGGGCACGCGTGACGTTCACCAGCTGGTGTTCGTATCAGTTGTTTGGAAACGCGACCCAAACATCCAGTCAACAAAATACCTACACCGACATCTTTTGCATATGGTTGAATATGTCACCTAAATATTAAGAGGATCTACCGCTCTAAATATGCAACTGACTGATCACAGGAAGGTCACCTGTGGTCCCACCGCTTTTCAGGAGGACTTGTAAGGAACAAGACGGGGCTCTGTGCGCACACATTACCTGTTAGAAAAAGCTTCACGGCAGCCTGACCGCTGACAATCAGGATCTGGCCCCGTTTGCCATCAGTGCAGCTACCAACACAAGAGACTTTGAAAACGACTGCAGTTAGACACGCGATTTAATACCTGGTCAGAAGGCCTAGTATTCAAAAGAACACGCGTAACAGCTTTGCATCATGGAGATGTGAGCGCTATAGCTGAAGAGGCACAGACAGTACTGGCAGGCTTTTTATAGCAAACATTTTGTTCAACAGACTAAAATACTTAAATTAAACCAAGAGCTAAGGAATCTCACTCTACTTTGCACATTACCACAAATACTACCAAATGAGAGTCATGTTATAGGTCATATTAAATGAGTAAGTCAGGCATTTAATATGCATAGTCTGGTATTAAAATACATAAGAAAATGTGTGTTCACATGTGTGCATATACAAACATGTAGGTATGTCTTTCTGGGCATGTATCTAAAGTTTATAAATGTTTATGTGCGTATTAGATAAATTCTGTTCTTTTGCCATTAATATGATTAAATTAGTGGGCCAGTGCCATTATTCACAGAAGCTGAATGACTAAGAAAGCCTGTAAGTAAATCGGAAATCAAATAACTTAGAGGTGGAAGCTTAGAGAATTGTTTTACTCCTATGAATACAATGAGCTTAAAAGATTATGAAGCAGGCAGAGAAACAAGAAGAAATGAGTGACTCACAAACAAGAATAAAAAATTTCTAAAATGGAACAATGTGTTACTTAAATTGCTCATGGAATTTCTCTTATTTTCTTTTTATTTGAAGCAGGGAGATAAGTTATTCTTTGTACAGATCACTTCTGTATATTATACAGTCATGCTACATCTTTTTCCTAGATTGAGGGAATAACATATATTCTGCCAAGTATATGATGCAGAACATACCTGTTTACAGGGTCGACTTTAGTTAGGAAGTGATTTTATTTGTTTAAAGGAAATTACTCATATAAGAAAAGTTATGGCTGACCATAAAGGTTTAGGCCACAAAGTGGACGCTTCGCACAAAACGTCAACGCGTGGGTGCTCTTTCTTTGAGGTAGCACTGTCAGGATCCATACTTCCTGTTGAGGCTGCTTAGGGTTTTTTTTTTTTTCCTTCTTCTTCTTCCCATTGTGCCCCTTTCGTTCCGTAAACAATGATCAGCGTTACAATCCCTTGATGTAGTGATGGAAAATGAGTGCGCTTGAAAATCTATAATTAAGATCTAAGTTCCAGTCCAGAGACCACAGCATATGGACTTGATTATTAGCCTTGTCCTTTTGCTAAGCCACTTCTGTTTATGTTTTGAATTCAGGGGAAATTAAAAGTCTCTCTCACTTATTCATATTAAAACACTTTAACAAATATCTGCAAATAAGGTGTATTAATAAAAGAGTGCCAGTATTGCTTTAGTTCTGTGCAGCATGTTCTCAACAAACATTAAAGAAAATATTTTTATGGTGTTTACTTTGCTGTGGACAAATAACAGCTGGTAGCTCTTCTTTATGGTGCGATATGCCTTGCGTGCCTGATATAAAACACACATGTTTTCCCACATTTTGCTTCAGAGTGGGCGCTGAGGAAGCTGGTGCGTCCTGTAAGATCAGAGGCCGGGCGGAGGGTCTGCGCTCGGTGCTCAGGCAGCGCCGCGCGCCCGCGTGTGGCGGGGGCTGAAGCCGACGCGTCAGACAGACCCGACGGAGACGCCTACGTTAGTGTTCCTACTGAAGGCGGACGGCATGGCAAGAACAGCAGTGGTGTTTGGCTCACTGAGTGACCGGTTGCGGCTCAAATAAGAGATGACCAATGCACGCTTTCCCGAGCTGGTACTTTAGGCACGTGAGAGGGGCTGAAGACAACGCAGTGGGATCAGAGAGATGCCACGCTCTATGTCTGTTCTTCACGGAAGATCTTTTAACGTAGCTGTCTTTACCCCAAATTCAATGGTAATGTAAAACCTCAGTTATGTTGTGCTGTAACTAACATCAAGTTAGATTTGTCCCAACGGTCGATCTGCAAAACAAGTTACAAGCTTCCCAGATTGGGGTCTGGGAAGCTTTGTTGCTTTTAACTCATGACCATTCCGTGTGTGGAGTGAGTGCCAAGTTCCTCCACCACTGATGTCTTAAGATCTGGCACAGAAGGAGGGACTTCCCTTTATATGGTCTACTAAAGTTACTGCCTACTGTAGCCTTTGTTTTTTTTTATTCTGGAGCATGGCTTCCTTCTGAAAATATGTTACTGTGATTTGGCATCTTGAGGAAATTGCTGAAAAATTCAATAAAGCATTGGTGACTTATACAGTAAGGTTAGGGTGCTACACTTTCATAACCCATTCAGTATTTTTCTTCAATTGGAGTGTTTTATTTGGCTTCATGACAAGAAAGATATTGCACAGGAATTCAATACGGTCTCCTCATAAATACAGATCAGATATTAGCCGTTTTTTTCTGTTAACATTTAGAGGGTTCAGCTCCCTTGTGCAGAAGTAGGAAGACTGTCATAGTTAAACAAACAAGGTGATCCAAACAATCTGAATCCCTCTCATACCAACTACAGAGCAAATTGCCACAGAGAGGCATCTTTTTATTCCTTTTGAAACTTAAAATAATTATGGAATGTATTTCTCTACTTATTACCCTCTGTGTGATGGAAAGAGGTTAACAATCCCTGATGCAACTCAGGAAAGATGCAAATGGCAAACAGGCAGTTTAGGCTCCACTGTCAGGCTTGCGAAGTGTGAGTAGAGTCTGAAGAGCGTACCGGAGAAGCTGAGCAAACACACCGGCTCTTCCTGAGCTCCCATGTTGCAAAAGCTCTGTTGTTATTCGTATTCCAACTAGTTCAGGTATGCCTATGAAACTGCAGTCACACCTTTGGATGACAGCAGTCACATGCCTACAGAAGATAGAAACTCTGATATTCAGAGGGAAATAGGTTTGGGCTCCAGCAACAAGAAGACTCATTGCCAGGTATATCCTTGCTGATACCATGAGTGCCTCGGCACCTACACAGAGCCCTCCAGACAAAGCGACAGGGAGGGATGGAGCTTGATGAAATAAAAATAGCTCTGTGTTTTTTATCTCTCTTTCTTTCTGACTCAGCCCCTGTGAAAACTACATTTTTCATAAAACTAAGTCACATACTTTCCCAAATGTGAGCAGGTCTGTAATTTTCTCCCTTTAAAGTTCCTAGATAATTATCAGAAAACACAACTACCATGAGTCAAAATCTCTGTAAGCCTTAGCTGACAGTGGTACATGGTTTACTGGCTAACAACCAATGCTTTAGCTGAATAGCACATAACACCTGATGGATCAAATTTAATGTAATATCATTAACAGTTGCTCTGTCTTTGTTACTGACTAAACGTGCGATCAGTCCGTGGGCCTTCAAGAACATGGATACAGAGCTTATGGCTATCGTGGAAGTTTGGGAGAGCCTTTCTGAGCCGAGAGGCCCGGGTGAGAGGCACGGTTGCTTGCCCGCTCTACACGGGAGACAGACTCTGCACTACCTCCCCACTACACATACACACACAGTGCCAACAGTTGCGTGGCCCAAATGTGACCTTCAGCCTGTTTCAGGCAGCTGCATGACCTCAGTTACTGGGGAAACAGGACCTCGCACAGCTGACCATCACAGCACACCGGCACAGGAGGTGTAGACAGAGCTACAGCCGAAGTACTAAAGGTGAGGTGACCTGCAGTAAATTGGCCTTTGGCATTGGGAAGGACTTCAGTGAAAGATGTTTCTATGAAGTTGTTTAAACATTTGATTTGGGCTGAGTCACTCAGGCTACTGGTTGTTGCAGCTCAACAGTTGCAGCTTCTGTTGAGAAGAGCCCATCAGGTTAATCTAGCCAACTAAGTGAAAATTCCCTGATAAAAAGGAAACTCAGGATTGTAAAGGAACTGATATGATCTGGCCTGGCTGTGGTGATATAGACATTTCTAAGAGTCATCACAGATGGTTACAGCTTAGATCAGAATTAAGAATGCACATAAAAAGGAGAACAATGTCATAGGCATTCCCATCACGAGGACTTAAATCAGCCTTTCACTAGCATTCCTAACCCTTTCAACTGTCATCTCTTATATAGGAGCGAGAGGGGGTTCCTATGAATGTCTCCTAGATCGTAATATGGTAAAATAACGATAGCTACTTTGATGATAAAATTCAGTGGCTGTTGCCTTAGACTAAAAATAATTCATTTTGCTTTTCTAAAATGGATGGAGTAGTTTCCTCAGTCTTAAGACTGTGCCCAAACGCTAGAGCAGCACTCAGCAATGACTTGTTCCCCAAAGCAGGGTTTGAGCTGGCTTTACATTTGAACATGTGTAAAGCAAGAATGGTTAAGTTGACTAGCCTTGTAATTAAAGTGATATAGTATATGGAAATTGGCTTGCCCACGCTCAGATTATTTGAATAGAAATATTCAGCATAAGGTACTTCTTCAAAACAAGAAAGTCTGCATGCCAGTAATGAGAGACAGTGTGAATCATCACTGTTTAAAATGTAACGTAGTACCTGCCATAATTCTTTATTGCTCTGTTGTTTCTACCCTGTGTTGCTTGCTAAAGATCTCCAAATAATAGCTCTTTTTTCTTTTTACATGAAATTATGGTAAGAGTTATGGGTAAGTTTTTCTTTTTCACTGCCCATCACTGCAAGGGCTCCATTTAAAGTGGGGATAGAACTGAGGAGGAAAAGCGGCAGCTGCTCTTTTGGAACTACTGGGTACTGACTGATTTCATCCTACAGTCAATCACAGTTCAAAATAATTTACAACAATCATCATGTACAAAACCCCAAAATTTACAAGTCCACAATATAGCACATTCAGATGAGGAGTGTCCTATTTGCCTTGATATCGATAAAGATTTTTACAGGATGTTTTGCTAAAAGAAAATGACTCCGGAATTTAAACCAAAGGTTCAATGCAAAAAGACTAATTTTCCCCAGCTGATCTTCACTCTTCAAAAAAACATGTAAAAAATGTTTTGAGTTCTGCATGAGTCCTACATTAAAAAAAAAAAAAAAAAGGTATGCCTGTATGTGGGCTTTATATATTCCAGATCAGCCCATCAGCCCCAATGTCAAGACATGAGTATCTTTAAACTTCATGAACAATTGTTTCTGCAATATAACCAATACATCTCAAAATACAATTGAACAAGAAAAGCTCTTAAAATGTAAAGTATTTCAGTAAGAATCTCTTTGGAAACTAGAAATACCCTTGGAAGTTGTCATTTTAAACCTTCCATTAAAAATGTTTATACTCGAGTCCAAGCTTGTAAGTGGTTTTAGGGGAGCAAGAGAAAAGGGAAAATGAGAAACCAAAATAAACAACTTCCAAGTAACATGCCGGCTGTAACTTAACTTAGTCCCACCACCTAATTAATTCTTCAGTTTCCCGTTTGGCTGTTATGAGTGATCATCCAAAAGATATTTGTCTTTGCAGAAATAAACACTGCAGCAGTATTCCTATGAAATA
>VZSV01000019.1:6419399-6435356 GCA_013398735.1 Nothocercus julius | reverse complement strand
AAAGCTTTGAATGTTTTTAATATCTTTAAGACATGTAGACACCATAAACAGAAATCTATGTATTTACCCTCAGATTCTCCACCATTATTTGGATTTGCATCCTTTCGTCCTGCAAAAGGAACAAAAGCTTTAGGTTTTACATTTCTAAAGAACAGTGCTTTCACAACTTTTTGTCATTGGATCATGCAAAAGAAGAAGTCACCATATATAATGGATATAATTACATCCATATAATGCTAAGCTCTCCTGACATTCAAATTTTCCTTTTGGAAGCATAACTCATATCAGTGTCAACTCAGCCTTGAGTGCTAAGCCCTCCTACAACATGAGGGCAGCACACATGAGAAATCTGATTTAATCAAGCTGCCTACTTGTCTCAGTAGTAGCACTACTGCTAGTACTGCAGGAGCGCGCGCAGGGTAACTGACTGCGCAGACCGATACTAATGAGGCTGCATGTGCAGCTATGTCCCGATGGTCACACCTGCACTGTGCTGCTCCATAATATTTAGACATTACAGGCTATTCAGAACGATGTTGGCCAGCTCTAACATGGTTTTGTATTTCTCCCTGCAGGAATATCCTACACACCGCTTGTGAGACACAAGAGGGAGGCCCCATCCCTCCACACTGAGGGCCCATTCTAACCACATCCGATAAGCAACAGACAGATCCAAAAAGAACACCTGGATCACTTACAAAGCTGCTTGTATGGTGAATTTTGAAAAAACTACCACTTGCATATCAATTTAAAAAGCAAATAAAAATCATCCTTGGCACAGCAGGAAAAAATCCTTGATGGTTCCAGGATCAGCTTTACTTCTTACTCATCCATCCTTTTCGGCAGATGGAAAACATGCAACTTTTGGCTTGCAAACTATGTTCTGATGTTTCACATAGAGAAGCAAAGGTGCTACAAGTTAGACATGTTAACCTGTTTACAACCAAGCTTTTATCAAAAGATCTGATAGACACAGGATCAATATGATAGTAATACCAATATTACCATTGCTGCCGCCACCATCTCGTCCTCTTGGTAAACTGCCGTCATAGAGATCTGAATCATCAAAGTTGCCTACAGAAATAAAAATAGTATTGCTTTACGTGTTCTAACTTCAGTGAAAAGACATCTCAGGACGCATAAGGTAAAATTTTCTTTAATTGTTCAGTTGAATCTGCGAGTGTTTTAGGCCAGTATCATACTCAACTTTCAAAGCCTCCCAAGTCTCTTCAGCTCAGCACTATAATACAGCACTTCTAGCAGCATTGCTGACTTTGGGCTTTCTGGACACCTAAAGAAAACAGTGTCCAAGAGCAGGCTTTATACTGTACTAGCACGGGCTTAACAAGCATGAACCTTTGCAGGCTACTCTACTGAAAGGCCCCTAGTCTCATTCTCCTGTTAAAGCAGAGAAAGGACAAGAACAGAGAAAGCGCATTTCTGTTCAAGACTACAGCTCTGAATGTTCCTCCGGAGCTGGGTTTCTGAGTCACAACTCAGAACATGTACAACACAACTCAGAACATGTACAACGTAACAGCCGGAGCAGGAGTTTAGCATGCTACAGTCCAGTGGCTGCAGCAGTTGCTTGGGAATGGAAAGAGACAGGTTTAATTCCCTCCTCTGATTTACTGCAGGAAATTGAACCAGTTCCTCTCCTTTTCCACTGGACTTGTCTCATGGGACTTGCAGCTCTCCCTCTTCAATAAAGGGATCTTCAGTTCAAGCAAAGCAATAGTGTTTCAAATACCGTATGAGTTTTATTATACTCTCACATTGTTGAGTTTTATTATTCTATTACACTATTACAAGCACGGAAGCAGCACATTAGAGGAGGCTTTAGCTGGGCAGCATAAGCACCGTACGGGGGCATCAGAGACCTGAGTTCAAGTATCTGCCGCAGATCAAGCAGGAGAAGGCACAAGAAACCAGGACTCGCATTCCAGGAAAGGACTCTAACCACCGCATTCCTGGATAATGGCATCATAACTACAGCCCTCTGAATTAGCTTTGTTAGAAGTTAGGCAGACAGAGAAGAACTTTAAAGCACAACAGACAGGGAAAGATATGTATCTTAAGCCTACTTTTCCAATAGGAAAAATTCTATTTCTTAACTTGGGGCCTTAAAAAGAAGCTAAAATAAGCACCCTTTAAGTTTAAGATGTTTTAAGAACACAGGTCATGGGTAGTTTCTTCTTTTGCAAGACTAGCAGAGATGCAGTTTGTAAAGATGAAAGCTGTCAATTTTTTGAATTTTTGTTCAAAAAACAGACTTCACATGTTTTAGTATTTTTAAGACATATAGACACCATAAATAGAAATCCATGCATTTACCCCCAGGTTTTCCATCACTCTTTGGGTCTAAGTCCTTTCGTCCTGCAAAAGGAACAAAAGCTTTAGTTTTTGCACTTCTCAAGAACGGTGCTTTCACCACCTTTTCTCAATGGATCAGGTAAAACAAGAAGCCACCTGCTAATGCAAATTTATTAAAAAAAAGAAATGTAAACGATATATTTACATCCATATAATGCATATAATAAAATTTGAGGGCCAGAAAACTTAGCATTATATGGATGTAAATATATCATTTACAAGTTTTCTGGCCCTCAAATTTTCTCTTTTCAAAGCATTGCTCATACTAATGTCAACTTCAGCCTTAAGGGCTCAGCGCTCCTACAACATGAGGGCAGCACACATGTGAAGTCTGATTTAATCAAGATTCCCGCCACCATAGAAAAATATTCACTGGAGAAGAACTACAAATAAATCCTCGGCTGTATTATCCATGGAACCAATTATCTTGTCCTTAAATCCCAGCCCCATTTTCTAATTACCATTGCAATTCTCCTAGCAAATAAGACAAAAGGTCTGTAAATACCCTTTATTGTCCATATGGAATTTGCTCAACTGTCTCTGAAACAGGAACCTCTGCAGATCAAAAACCCTGCACAGGACTCAGCAGATGCTACCTAATCCTGCTAAGTTTCTAATTTCTGCTCCAAGAGAATATGGAAAGGTGAAAGGAACCTTTCAGTTTCAATAACCTTTGTCCAAGACAAGTCCCTCTGAAGAAGTCAGTAACTAGCAATAAAATTCAACATCAGATCAAGGCACTTCAAGCTAACTCTGATCTGGAAACAGTAAAAATGAAGTAGTGTACAGGGCTAACTGACTGCACAGACCCATACTGATAAAATACCCCACATCACTTAGAAGCCCAAGGATCAGTCCATCATGTGAGACTCATCAATCTTTGAGAACACACTAAGGGCTCATCCTGACCACAAGAACTAACAGAGAGTACATTGAAGAAGATCCAAAAAGAACACCTGGATCATTTACAAAACTGTTTTTATGGTGAATTTTGAAAAAACTACCACTTGCATATCTCAATTTAAAAAGTAAACAAAAATCATCCTTGGCATAGCAGAAAAAAAAATCATTGATGGTTCCAGGATCAGCTTTACTTCTTAAGTCATCTGTCTTTCTGGGCAGATGCCAGTTTGAACTGCAAACTATGTTCTGATGTTTCAGACAGAGAAACAAACGTGTTATAAGACCATGCTAACCAGTTTACCACCTTTTATCAAAAGTACAAGCTTTTATCAAAAGGTCTGATGATCACAGGATCAATATGAAGTACCACCATTATTACTGCTGCCACCACCATCTCGTCCTCTTGGCAAATTGCCAACATATAGGCCTGAATCATTAGTGTTGTCTACTTAAACAAAAATAATATTGCTTCATCATTCCGTGAAAAGACATCTCAGGACACATAATGACGTGAAATCTTCTTTAATCGTTCAGTTGAATCTATGAATATTTTAGGTCAGTATCATAGCCAGGGCACACTGAACTTTCAAAAACTTCCCCAAAAAAGCAAATTATACATTTACTTTGAAATGGATTAGGAAATCTTAACTGGACTATTACAAAGAAATACTTCTCGAGTGTTCAGAGATTCTTGTTAGAACAGTCTTACCAGTGTCTTCGGGATGTGTAGGTAGATCTTGGTTGGGGTCACCTATACACATAGAGGCAGAAAAAAGTGATCAAAGTTTATATTACTAAGAGACCAAAAGAACAGCCTTGCAAGACTATCTGACTTAAAAAATGGTATCTGTCTTTCCCACGTCATTTTCCATTCCTTCCGCAAGCTAATGATGCATTTGCTTGGTCAATTTAGCTCAAACTTCAGGTTAAACCATACTTTAAGTTGATATTAACAGTTTCTGCTCTGCCAGCCTGTTATATCTTGTTATACCTTAACATATACAGCACGATTCACTAAATTTTACCTATCATTTGTTTTCCAAGTCTGATTTCAAGTGTTAAACTTTTAAAAAATTTTCTACCAGGAATTGATTGCTTGTCTGTTTCCTCTTATAAAATTACTACCACTACTTCACCACCACTACCAAAAAAAACCAAACAAGATCCACCCTGTAAAATTATAAAATATGGTCCCGCAAATAACATTTCATTTAGCTTGCCACAGAGGAAGAGCTCTTATTAAACCTCTCTAAACTGTTTGCTCACAGTCTTTACTGCACTTTTCAAATTAATGCAGCAGCATCATTTTTCTGTATCTGTATTTTTACCAGCAACTAACCAATTCAGGGCCTCACTACTGCTATACATTATTTCTTGATGTTGCATGGCCTTGCCTTCTCCTTCGCTCTAGCACAAGTCAGATCTGCTCTCCTTAGGCTCTCGGCCTATTCCAGATAAAAAAGCAGGCACCTCCACAGTACAATTCCAAGACCCAAGTTAGGTGTGTCACCCCCTCAAGGATCCTCTCTCTTCACTTACCTTAATCACCTGACTCAATTGTTTCTGAGCTAGTCAATTCTGTTTTCAAGAATTTCAGCATTTGGAAACAGGCTGCTTTTGAGAGAGACAAAACTTCAAAGGGTTTCTACAATTTCTGTTGCTCCTTACACTATTAAGCTGACATACATCAGAAAGAGCACCTTTCCTCGAATGATTTCAAAAAGATTAAGGTTTCCTCATGCTTGCAAAATTATTTCCTGGAAAGGCAGTGTTTACTTCCGATTCAAAAACTGTTTCCATAAGTAATGGTTTATGGAATTAGTGCCATCTAGTGAAGCTACAGCAATGAAACACTGAAGTGGAGGTAGGACTTGGATAAAAAATATGCAAAACATGAATACTTTTGTGATCCAGACCCTTGAAATGAAGGCATATAAATATTACCAAGATGCAATTATCTTTATCTGCTGTTTGCTTATCTGCTACCTTGATTAACTCAATGAGCTTAGTATACTTACCTAATAGAGGACAGACAGACATTGCACCAAGTACCACCGAACTTTATCTAGGAAAGCATACGTACCAGGAAAAAGAGCATCTCCCAGGTTAAAGTCATCTACAAAGAAGAACAATTGTAACTGTAATGTGAGAACTGAAGTAGTTTTGGACTATTTTTACACAAAATACATCTCATCATGTTTTCACCAAGAACATTATGGGATGCTCACTAAACAGCAGCCCATAGAAGAGCATCACAGTGTTGCCAGGGACTATCCACCAAACTTTTGGTGATCTTTTGCTGATCGTGGATCATCCTCAGGCCCAACTCAACGTAAGCAAGTTCAAAACATGAAGACTGAAAGACAACAGATGAGATTTTCTAAGGGTCTTTGAGCTAGCAACTTCACAAAGTAACTTTTTGAAAGCGCTAGCAGAAGACCTCAAAAAGCAGAAATCTTTTCATCACTATAGAATTATTCTCCTTTATAGAAATATCACAATTCAATGTGCCAGTAAATTGAAAAATGCAAGCTGTCAAATCTGTATGGATAACTACAATTGATTTTACAGAAAGAGGCATTGACAAGCAATTAGAGCTCACCATCAGGAACTGGTGGCTTCTGGGGCGCAGAAGGTTTCTCTGTAGGTCCTGTCAGTTAGGGAAATAAAAGTACAAATACACTGTAAGAAGATACCTGAAGGGCAAATTTAACACCCAGACTTTTTTTTTCTCCTGCTTCAGAGCAAGTCTTGAGTGTTTCCCAAGACAAATCTCAGTTCTACGTGGTCAACACGTTGACATAGAAATAGTTGAATTGCCCCACTGAGGTTTAAACAAATGGTATGTGGCGAAGGTGTCATGCTAGGTCTTGCAGTATTCAAAAACAAATAGTCAAACAAGTCAAAAGGGTAGCCACTACTCCCCCACAACTCCCCAAAATTTGCAAGAGTGTAATACTTGCCCAGAGCATCTTCTAGGTTGAAGTCATCTATGTTACCTATAAAAAATGAAAATACCACGACAGTAAGAATACTATTCTTTCCTGTTTCAAATAGGGATTCATTAGAGTCATAAATCTGTCTTTGATCTTCTTAGAGGAATGTTTCCCTCTTTGAACGTAACACCATTTCCTTTTCCTCTCACAAAGTTTATCAGTGGTTAATTACTAGCACAGGTGACCTTGAGCAGGCTCTTTAACTTCCCAAAGGACACCTAAGTGCAGCTATCTCCACTATGGGTTCTCCACTCCAGGAAGGTTAAGTTTCCATTTAACTCTTGGAAAAATAATCTTTTCCCTTACTATGTTAGGTTAACTGGTAGAACTACTACTGCTCACCCAAGCCAACTACAACACAATGACCCAATATATTCATGATAAACACTGGTTTCACAGCATGAATTGTTATAGTATGGTGATATCAGCAGCAATGGATTGTAAGCTAAGCGGACAGCACCTGCCTGGGATACTTTTGACAGTTCATCATTCCTACTTTCACTGAAGTATAGGGGTAAAAACAGCCATTCTATAAAAAGACACACAAATATACTGCTCTTGACCCAAAGAGGCTGCAAGAATTTTGAACCTACTCAAAATCTAGCCAGTCAGATCAAAATTTGATGCTAGACACAGCTATCTTTATATGGAAGATACACACGAAAAGCTCTGATGTATCTAGCCTTTCCTCTAAGAAAGTAGCTACCAAAGTAGAATCACAACTAATCAATGTGAAGTCTGAAGAGGGAAATAGAAAAACAACAACAAATCAAACAACAACCACCACCACCACCATCACAAGCAGAATATTCTGCCACATACATGAGACCCAGTCATGACAAAGATAAGTCATGAGCCTAATACCAGGAACAGGGGATGCTCATATACATGCATGGTAAAAAAGTTTCATCTTAGCTCGGTTCAAAATTGAAATCTCTTTCCTTCTCAGAAAATTGCACTTCCAATGTTTGTTTACTTGTTTTTGTTTCTTTGTTTTTCCTCCAGAGCAGAAACATGAGTAGGATTTTTATTTTACTTTAATGCTGATGTAAAGAATGACAAGAAAAAAAATATTCCAAGAAAACTTCCAGTTTTCTGAAATATCCTTCAAATTAGTCTTGAGTCTGAAATCTGGAAGACTAAGCTGCTGCTTAGCCCATGCCGCAACATTACAACATTTGAATCAACCACTACTTTGCTTACAGCCAAGCGATGAGGCCCAGGCAGTGACTTGCTTCCCGTGAAGGCACGGGAAAAGGCAGCAGCAATCACAGCCTTATCAAGCTGCATGAGCAGAGAATGATTAGGTCATTAGTAAACTATCTTGGGTGGATAGAAAGAAGTCATTTTTATGTATTTTCTTTGCTGTAAATAGAGACTATTATCTCTTTTAGATGCTTAGTACATGGAAACTTGTTTCATAGAATGCCAAATATTTGCAAGTCGTTCAACTGAAACCTATATCATCTTGCAATGACATCTCAAAAGCCTCAGTAAAAAGGGTAGTTGCTAGATCCATATCTCAATTACCTGCGTTGAAGTTCTCTTCATCCAGGCTATAGCAAGTAATTTCCATATTAACAGGCAAGAAAAAGGTTAAAACAGTCAGCAGTGGGAAATCTAAAAAAGTTTTTATACAGTTGTTTCTCAGATCGGAATTATGGTTTTTTGCTTTGTTTTTTCCCCCCCTCAAGTTTTCCTCATACATCTTTCTGACAACACTCCTGCTAGAAGGAATGCCTAAGGCAGGAGCTGCTCAGATATTCACTAGTCTAAGGGCAACAGAGGAACCCGTTGAAGAGGCAGGCTCTGAAAACAGAGCAGTGAGGACAGCCCACTGCCATCTGTTAACACCATCTGTTAACACCATCTGTAGTAAGGTTAAAGATACATGATCAGATCAATGAGCTGGCAGGCATCTTTCAAGAGAAATACTCCTTTCTACAAGGAAGGAAAGAGGGAAGAAACAAGCACATGAATTCAGTAACAAGCATGCGCATTCAGTATTATGCTTTGCTGCAGTCTGTATTTTGTTTGGAGCAGAAAAGAAGCTATTGCAAGAATGTCTCATTGGCACCATGAAAAATAGTTTGAGAATCCCCAGTGGTTTCAATCGCCATAATTTCTGTCAAGAGAAAGAAAGCATTATGAAAAAGTGAACATTCATGATGCTGTTATTCTAAGGGATCGTTCTTGCATACAATCTTCCTGCAGAAATCATCCAGGAAGACACTGCTGATTGCTAATTTCACATAAAACCTGCTTTGAGAAAGTAATGCTACTTAACGAAGAGAAAAATCGTCCTGTATCGTCTAGAATTATTTGACAATCCGCAACCACAACTCTACATTCCATGCAACCAATGTCAAGCTTTTCAAAAACATAATTTTGCATGAGTAATGGGAGTAGAAAAAATCTAACCTGTGAAACTCATTACAACAACACATATTCTGGAGCACCTGCACTGCGTTACAATAACCTGTAATCTGATGAGCTAAAGGTTATTCAAGAGAAACAAGTAACTATGCAAAGAAAAGTCCTTTGCAGTGGCCCGTTATGCTCTCGCAGATATTATTCTGCTATGGTATTAGTCATATTTACAAACCACTGCAAAAGCTGACATGAGCTTTGCATTAGGGGAGTTTTCCTCCATTGGTCGTAAGTATGGCAACGCACCAAGAAAACAGAGTTGCAATGAATCACCACAAATATAGCTGCTACTTGAGCAACTTACCCCTTGAATTTTGTTTTCTCAAAATATTGGTACTATTATACCTGCCATTCCTTCAGTAGCTAACTAATTCAGGTCTTTCCCTCTGCCCAGATGCTCATTTTCACCCACCTCTCCCCAGACCCCCTCCCCAAAAAAAAGTTGTTATTAACGAGGCCTCTAGTCTCTGTAGAATTCATGGGAATTTAGGCAACTGTCTAGGAGGACAGGAATGCTGGCAGCCACAAGAGCATAAACTCTGGGGAGAACAGGCTGAAAGCAGCTTCTCCGACTCCCAGGAGGAAAACTGGATTTTATATACCAGTGTCTTGTACTCCTTCTCTTTTGCTAGACTGAAAACAGGGGTAGAATATTCAACACCTAACCATGACGGAAACTAGAGAAAACAGGAAGGTCAGCACATAGAGTTCTTAAGGAAATACTTAAAATAAAAGAGCAAAACCTTTGAATCTCCATATATCCTCTTTAAGCTGACCAACACTTGATTCCAAATCAGTTTTTGCCCCATCAGCGTTAGTTAGCTACAATAAAATACTCTGACAGCCCCTGTCAGGGTCTGTCGCATCCTGACAGCTATTTTACCTAAATGCCTTATGCAGGCAAAATTAAAAGAAGCGACTTAATGACAAAAATGTCATCAAGCGACAAGTGCTTTTGCTCTTCATACTCTTCTGCAAGAATTGCTCCCTTAAGGTTTTAAACGGAGAAACCAGGATGTGAAGACCACTCACTGTGGGTGGAGGAACGTACTAGAAACTGGACGAGTCATCTTGGCCAGGGCAGAGGTTTGCAGGCAACATCCCTCCGCAGCGGGCACCACTGACGGGATGTTTACTGCCATCGCCGAGCAACTGCTTATAATTAGCTCTGCCTGAAGTCGCACGAAATTAAATCTCACATGGCCGGTTTCAAATCCTCTTCCTCTGTAAGTATTGACCTGTCAGTATTTCAAGTTTAGGTTCTACCAGACATGCAGAGCAGTAGAAAACAAAAAGCTTTGAGTGAAGTTTTGTTTAAAAGAATGAAGTCTCTGATTATCTAAAGTAAATATGGTCCAAAAACAAGCAGCTCTTAATCGGACAAAAAGCTATTATTTTATTTTATTTTTAAACATTCAGGGAGTCTTTCTGCACATTGGAAGAGCACACCAGAGATACACTGGTGCGCACTTCACTGGAAAAAAAAGAGTCAGCAAAGTTTTTAGTGCAACCAATAAAAATATTTATTTCCTCTTCTAAAAGATGTGTAAGACTACTCAAAAACCTATCAAATTTGATTTTGCACAATCTCCCAAAAGCCTCATTGAAAAAAAAAAAAAAAATTGCTTTATTTGAAACAATCTGGAAAATACAGTATATAAAAAGTAAGGCAGTTATTCTGTCTATTTTTCCCTCTCGGCCTGACTTCTAGAAGATGGATTACAGATAGTCTGTGATTTATTTTAATCTTTTGAATTACTAAGTACTACTTCTGCCCCCCAAATGACAGTTTTATTTAATATATTTGATAAACAAGGAAAAAATACTCCCAGGTCACACTTTGACTTAAAGTCAAAAATCTTTCTTTGTTTTTCTGTTTCTAGTTATTTCTCTATGAACTATGTAAAACATACTGCAGTGGAAGGTCTTGCCAATTCAACACACTATTTCTAGTTGCATAAATATTTTTTAGGGAACGCTTTCTTTAAAACTTTATCGTCAAGATTGTTCCACTGCAACATTTTTGGGTGACTTATTTTAACAGAAAATGACAAAACAAGCCATTAACTGGGAGAGAAAAGACTTGATTTTAAGCACAATTTGGGGAATTTTCCTTGTGTAGAAGTTTTCTATGCACCTAACAACTTTTGTTGCCCCTTTAAACAGTGGAAGGTAAGGAAGTGCCAAGGGGCTCTGACAACCAACTGAGTGTCCCAAGGACCATTTGAAGTAGAAGCACAGGAAGAGAACATATTTAGCTCTACATCAGCAGAAAGACTGTAAATCACAACGCTAGAGAACGATCACAGTAGCAACAATCTGGCCAAATACTGATCTGCTTATCCAGAAAAGAAAATGGGTAAAAGAGAACTGTGAAATAGTGGCACAAGGTTTAAGGACTCATATTCAGTGTCATAGTCACAACATACATAGGGAATAGTTCTACACCAAAGCTTTCTTACTGCTCATAAATTCTACATGTCCAGACTAGATGTGACCACCGCTTTCCCTCCAAACAAGAGTTCCTGTTTTTTTTTTTTTTTTTTCTGGTTACAACCCCACATGGCAAACTCTAACCCAGGTATCCAACAGAGTAGCTTTTCTGAGACTCAAATGACTATTCACTACTATCAAGCAGCAAACAACAGAGCTACAGGTCCAGATCTCCTTAAATTTAAGGGAGCAGCTCAGAGCTCCAATATGTGCCATGTTTTAAGAGGTTATTTCTTGCAAAGAGAACCACTCTCAGAAGGTCAAAATATTCAAAACCTCACTGTTCAGGCTACTGGGCAACCTGCTGGAGCTGACTCTGCTTGAGTAGAGTTGGACTAGATGACCAGAGCTGCCTTTCAACCCCAACTTGTGATTGCAACGTGAGTCACTGCTAGCTACTGGACTAAGTTCTTGGTTCTAGAAAACCCATGTAATTACAAATAAGATAAATAACTCAATTCTTCTGTAATTCTTCTTACAGAAAAAATAAAAACACATTACTCTGTCTCACAAAGTTAGTAAGAGAAACCTTGTACGCACAGCACTTGTATGAAGACATTACAATGTAACTTTTAAGAGTGCTGGAATAGGACAGGGCCAGAGAGGAATACGGTTTTGCAGAAAGTTTTTATTTTCCTCAATCAACAAGGATAGGAAAATTCTGAAACTTAGAGAGCTTTCATGTAAGCACTAAAATCAGACAGCAGCAAGCAAAAAGGTGTGGAGCGACTTATTTGATTTTTGCTTATTTCTTCTCAACTTTGATTTCATGAGAGCCAAGTCAAGCTGAAAGACTGCAAATGTTTTTTAATATGTTTATTGCTATTTCATTTAAGTACTTGACCATACTAAGCATAAATGATTTACTGAAATGAGCATTTTAATAAAGTATTACAATCTTGTGTAAATACAGAGACTATGGTAAAATACGAGCAGCTGACAAACAGGGTTTTATCTACCTTCAGCTTCAGGTTACTCTTGACAAATGCTGCAAATCTTTGATTAAATACTGCTTAGCATTCTACTATTTACAGCCTGCGTGTTGGTACTCCTACTTGCAAGTGCAAGGCACAATGAAACTTTCAGCTTTCTAGGTAGCTGCTCTACAGTTCTTGGTATTCTTTCTCATAAAAACTAAACCACAGACATGTCTCTGGTTAGCAGAAAATTCCATCTTGCACCAAATTTATTGGTTTTACAGGTATTTGAAATCGTTCATCCTTCCTTCACACTTTTTAATCTTTTAACTGCAGAAAGCAGCTCACATTTTGTGTGCTAATGGTAACAAAGATGAGGTGATACTGAAACCTAATTTCTGAGAAAATAATAAAATTTTAAGTCCGACATTTTATTCATTAGCATCCTAAGAGTTATATCAAAAAGGCCTAAATGATAAAATTCAGCGAGCCGAGGGGAGCGGGGCTCCAGCAGCACCTCTAGGGAGTAACTGACAGCAGCTCCCCAAGGCCCTGGGGCGCTGCTGTTCCCAGAGGGACAACAGGACACAGGAGATGGGTGAGGAGCAGAGCTGCTTTTGCCTTCCCTTGCTTCCAGAGCAGCACCTATTTACGCCCCCGCTGTGGCGAGCAAGGAAGCTCTCCAGACCTACTCGCAGCTCTCAGGTGTGGAGTGCAATCCCTTTCCCCCTGGCGACACCACAGACCACACACCAGGGGCGGAAGCTCCCACGCTCTCCAAGAGCTTCTGCCTTCAGCAACCAGTCGGACAGCTGGTCTGGAAGCTCAGCAGCCCTCTTAGGAACACTGCACTCAATCTCATCAAGATCAAGTGACCGCTGTGCACTGACCTCCCCTTGGCTACTTTTGAAATTCAGACTTGCCATTCAGTGGTTAAAGACACAACAGATGTGGATTTTTTCTAAGCCAAGGAAACCAAAATCCTTAAAGTATGTGTTCCTCACAGTCCACAGCTCCAAAATTTAACCTGCTCCATAGACAGACTTTTGGGTTTTCACAAAGCTGTCAGGCCTCACAGCAACTGCTCTCAGACCCTAGCTATAATTGCTTCCATAACCAGTTGCACACTTACCTCAAGGCTCAATTTATCATGTAAAGGGTGACAGTCAGTATGTCAAGCCCCTTCTTCCACAGACATGAACCACATTACTTCTCAAGGATTTCTGCTTGTAAGTTTAGTAAGAGCTTCCATAGTTTTTGGCAAAAACCTTCCCCTACTTGGCTGATGTTTCAGGAACCAGGGATGGTCTAACTCTGAGGAGCATCCTTCAAACCAAAGGGCACTCACAAGCTGTCAAAACTAAATTTTGAAAAACTGTGCAGTCAGTGCCATGTTGATAGCAGTTAAGATGAGCCTTGGAGGAGATGGTGGGGCTGGCAGAGGCCACACAGTCACCTTCAGTGTCCTCACAAGATTCAAGAGGTTTTAAGACTCGCTAACAATCCGCATCACAGCTTCCCCCAAAATTCATAGTTTAATAAACTACAAAAATTACAGAGGTTAACCCAAAGGTGAGCTTCAAATGTAAAACTACGAGATCCAAACAAGCTGCTATCTCTTCAGTATCACATAATTTAACAAAACCATTAGTTCTTCTGAAAGTAATTAAAACCGACATCTAGTAACAATGCTACTGCATCGTTAAAAGTTTGTAAAGAATAATTCTGTTGAAATAATAGCATTCTACTCTCTCTTTGCACTGAAAAATGTATAACTAGATGCAATTCCCAGTCTTACACAGAAAAAGCAAGTTCCCAAGCTTGTGATCTCGAGCTTAGACTTCAGAAGTTGCAAGTTGAAGTTTTTGGGCTTTTTTTTGCTCATCTCAGTGTTCATTAAAAAACTTTATATACCTATAAAGTGATTAAGGCGACAGTCTGGTAGCTCCTGTCCACCAAACAAGTTACTGGACAATTTCAGCAATCATCACACAAAGAAGCCAGCCAGGAACTTGTTTGTTCACCTACCAGCTTATGCACTGCACCTCTAGTAGGCTCTTGCATAAAGGTTAGGAAATGATACTAAATGATACTAAATCGTAACATATTAAATAAGAGCCCAAGGAGGAATTTAGCAGCCAAGTTTTGAAATCTAGCAGGCAGTCTCAAGAGTTAAAGAGTAGTAAATAATCCTTATTGTGATAAAGAAAGAAGAATTTAAATTACAATGTATAATGAACAAGTCTCCAAACTGGATCTTACATTCCATTTAGATTTTTTTTTTTTTTTAAATAAAATTTAGGTGAAATATGCATTTTCGTCACATGTACTTTGGACAGAGCTGAGGCAAAAATAGACATATTTTAGCAGCAGTACATTGAAATGCTTACTAGTCATAAAACTTAACAGTAATAATGACTTTGCTTTTCTTGTCTCTGTTTCATTTTGGCTCTCTCAGCTATGGTTGAGAAGATTTTTCAAGTAACCTGCACACTAAGAAATACCTATCAAAGATTTTGCTGGAAGACAGGGGAGAAAGATTTCATATTTTAGAATTAGAGTGTCTTGGGGGGAAGGGGAGAAAACCAAGCTACTTAAATGAGTCATTGCAAAAAATGACTCAGCTCATAATTTCATCCACCTCTCTTAAAGTGAATCTGTTCTGGCACCAGACAGTTTATTTTGTAGAACAAAACCTACTACTACTGTTCAAACTTCATCCTCAAATATTAAAGTGTTTCAATGTCACCACTGATATATTCTTCCAGCAAATATTCATTATTTAGGAGTTAGTATAGGCTCTTTTGCATCAGCTGACAACAGAGATGGGCCTTGGTGCCATTTGTATTCTCTGTTTCACCATAACAGCATTTGTTTGCAAACACACAGGACTAGTATCAGCCACTACACGCATAATGTGACAACAGCTGGTTTCCCCAGATAAAGGGAAGCATTGGAAGAGAAAGCTGATTTCTCTACTTCAACTAAAACTGCAATATGTACACCAATTAGCATTTACCTTTCTGAGGGACACTATACATGCACACAGTCAATGTGTTGCTTTTTGTTACCCAAAACAGGCAGATACACTAAGCACACTAGCTTGAATCCAGCCAAGTGGCAACCACAGACGTAGAGAAGGCCGTAGACCTGGCACATGGTCTTCATCAGAGGAGGCTTCCGCCTTCCCCTTTTAAAAAAAGCTTGACTGTTGCTATCCATCCTTCACAGTTGTTTTCTCAAGATAAATCCTTCCTTCTGTACTACGAGTACAGTCTTGGGATACAACAGGTCTGATGCATTCATATATTTAGTAAAACGTATGGAACACCTCCACACAGCAGCCTTGGGGATTTCAGGTCCAAGCGCACCTTCAGAAAGTACTTCCGTTCTGCTATATCTAGACCAAAACATTTATCAAGAACTCTCAGAGTCCATCCTGTGTGTAAAATAGTTTCACCATCTTCATTCCGTTTCTATATTAACTTTTTAATACATGTTGGATTTTATACGATAGTGTTATCACTCGCAGGTAGCCATTAGGTACACCAGACTTCAGCTTACACTGTAAATACATGCATTTTTTAGAACACAGGAAAGCAACAGGAGGGAATACAAGTGTTCAAGTGTTCCTAGGGCAAGTGACAGCTGCATGATGAAGACTGAAAGCTCTTTCTGCCTGGGGACAGGACTGGCAGTGGAGAGAGTGACAAGGATGTAGTAGCAACATTAGAGGAGAAGGAGTGGAAGAAGTCAGACACGGGGAGGAAGGAGATAGTCAGAGGGGTTTGGATGCAAAGAAGCAGTCAGCTCACTACAGCCACAAGTCTCACAATTACAAGTGC
>VZSV01000019.1:6383984-6409293 GCA_013398735.1 Nothocercus julius | reverse complement strand
CCGGGAGCCGGCGCTTCCCCGCGCCGGGGCTCCGCCGTGGGCTTATTCCTGCCGCGCAGGCTGCGGCCAGACCGTCACCACCTCCGGCCCTTGGCAACGCGGAGATTTATTGCGGCACTAAACTTAATATCCCCGAACTTTCCCATGTACTAAGTTAAGGGGAAAACTTTTCCTTTCAAAGTGCTGTAGAGCCCGCTGATGGCAGCAGGCAGTTGGGCCTGAACAGCAGTTCGCTGCTTTCCCAGCCATGGATGCTCACGGAATCAGCATTAAGCTGTTGCTAGAAGCATCTCTCACTCTTTTTCTCTCTCTCTTTTTTTTTTTTTTTTTCCCCTACACTCCAAGGCCAGAAGACAAGATTAAGTATATGCACATGCACTGTGTAGCCCAACAGTACATACCTTTCATGACTGTTACCTTTACATTCACAGGAAATTATGAATGTCGCTGAAAGGATTCCTTCAACAGAGTATTTCTAACAGCTGCTAATGGTCATCCAAGGAGTTGCTATGTTGACAATAAGAAAATAATTTGTCCTCCCAAAGTGCTGTGCTCTTCTTTATTTTACCACTTTCCAGCATCCCCATTTTTTTCAGGATGACCTAACTACCAAGAAAAGCCTAGATACCTCGCTAGACCGATAATGCCAAGTGAGGCCTCTGCAGCTTCCTTCTTCCATAGCTGGTCATCCTGAATGAAATGGCTGCATTGTGAATATCAAATCTTTTTTTTTTTTTTTTTTCAGTCTTACTAATTTCTTACTAATAATTTTCTGATCTGAAGATTTCACTGACAGCTTGTGAAAATGAGTTTCGCTATTTACAGCAACTCCCTCCTCTAGGTCTGGAATCTTGATTAACCCCCACACACGCAGTTTGTCATTTCATACATAAAGCTACCTTATCTGTAAAAATAAGAATAATTTAGTATATGTAGTATATTTATTAGTAATTCAGATGGTCATCTGATTGTGTGAGTAATATTCACTGTCTGAGATCTACTTCTTCCAATAGGACCAGTCTTTGCCCTACTTGACCTCCACTGGTTATCCCAGCACTTACTTCTCTCTGTTTATTCCCTACCCTTAGCCTTTGCAAACAGCTCAGCTGCTTGATCTGAACATGCCTTGGAAGGAAAGATGCCTTGGACAGAAGTCACAGGTTATCTTATTTTTAAAGAACGTATTTAAGAGACATGAAAATTGTATATGGTTTGGCCCTATGAAAAGTACAATTTATACAACAACAGTTGTACAAGTACAATAAAAGGTGGAAGTTGTAAATCTGGAAGAAACTACCCAGACTTCAACAAACTGAAAAGATGTGAGCAGCTTGAGGAAAGCTGTAAAGATAAATGCTCCTTTCCTCTGTTTCCTCCTATTACTCTTCTTAAG
Source organism: Nothocercus julius (assembly GCA_013398735.1). Lineage (NCBI taxonomy): Eukaryota > Metazoa > Chordata > Aves > Tinamiformes > Tinamidae > Nothocercus > Nothocercus julius. The sequence goes on along the minus strand of VZSV01000019.1, from coordinate 6,407,900 downwards.
TAAGATTCTTGTAGCCATTTCCTGTCTCTGCTCAACATAACTTCTTGCTCCTTTTGCTTTTTAGCTCTCAGTGTTTCCGGAAAAAAAACATAACTCATCAGACACGATGAGTTTGTGTGTGTGTGTGTGGAGCAGGTAACCTTACTGCTCTGCTTGTTACCCAAGGACAGCTGTTGGGGAAAGAGGGCCACAACCATTAGTTAGAGAAGCAGGTGGGCAAGACAGGAATAAGAAAGAGAGGAAGAAAGGTGTTGTTCATGTCAATGGTAAAAAGCTTTGATGTGTACATGTCACAATTACAAAATTTGTAGGAGTGTGGAAGGGGAAAATAACCCTGGGAGTTACTTTGCCTCTGTTTTCTGCTTGTGCTGTTCACCTGAATTCAGCAATATGCACCTCCGTGGATGTGTTATTGTTTTGGAGGGATTTTTTTATTTCTTGGGGTTTTTTTTTTGTTTGTTTTTAAGAATGAAATATAAAACTTACTATAAACATAGTTAACCTTAATGTTTCCTTGGTTAAAGATTATAAAAACTGCATCAAGCACCAGTATTGTTTGCAGCTCTCAGAGTATATGCAGAGTTCACTAGAGTGTAAACAAACCTCAGCATCTCCTATGTTACTTTTCCCACCTCCTGTGAATGTGGTATTTTCTGATGACTTCTGTTTTGCCTGGTAAGAGACATTAACACACTGCAGCTCGAGGGTCTCTTCTTCCTAAGAAAAAAAATTGGATTCCTCTACAGCAGTGCAGTAGAGCTAGATAACAAAGATCTTATAGGGAAAGAGTTTAGCAGGAAATATCTATATACCAAACAACCTCTGCAAAGGCCAGTTGTGCTTTTACTGCATGTCTTACAGCTATAAACTATTCAAAAATCTTTCCATGACCAAAGTTTGGTTTGTTCTTTGTTGTTTTTTTTTTTCCCCACAAATTTCATATGACATTATAACTTGCTCTTTGCATATTAATCTACACTTGAATAGTTGATGGGGAAAAAAACCTACATATGATAGGAGTGTTATTCAAGAGTTTAATTTCATTAGCACAGTTTATTGATTAATGAAATAACATATAATAAAGAAAATATAAATAAAGCAAAAAAGAAAATATAGTAAGAAAAGAAAAGAAAATATAAATAAAGCAAATAAAAAGAAGTTCTTTGTCATAATATTATTTTAATGGAAGGGATATTTTGTTGCCTAGGTAACTGTTTGAAGCAAATAGAGGCCTCAGGTACAGCCCTTAACATGTCCTTCCCAGGTCATGTGAAATACTGGCTATATTTTATGTATACATTGGTAGAATATAGGAAGGATATTGAGCAGATTTGTAGTAGTCATACACAGGCTATTTAATCTTATTTATCTGAATATCTATAAGTATAGATACTCACTGTTAATTCTAAGTATCTTAAACCTTAGATCTTGAGGAACTAAGTGCACTTTCTGCACCTGCAGCTCTCTGAGCAACCTATTCTTTACTATTTCTCTCCTCTTCTTTAAAGTGCTCTGTAACAATTTTCCCTTAAAAGTGATGTCTTTTCCTTCTGGAATGGCTCGCACCAGTATAATTTGAAATAGTAACCTTTTATTATGAGTAGATGCTAATATCTACCCATCATGTATGTGGTTGAATTTTAAGTAAGCAATGGCTTTCTTAATAGATATTAACAGGTCATGTGAAAGATCTGGCAATGCTGGACTAGAGAGTTTTCTTTGCTATGGTATTTTTAGGCTAGGAGTATTAAATTAGATTTCTAGATTTTGTATATTTGTACACTTTGTATATTTGGAGTTCCTCTTCTGGTGGAACAAGTGATTTTTTTCATAGTTACTGTGATGCTTTAAATTTTCTGTTAGGTTTATAGGCTTTATTGATTTATTTCTGTTTCAGTAAACTGCAGTTTCTTTCGTATAGTCTAGGAAACTGAGTTTTTTAGTTTTTTTTTTTTAATCTCTTTATAAAAATTTCTTTTCATGATGGTATGGGCTAGCAGTGCAGATCTGTGCATACTTATCAATTACAATTGCTTTTACAGAGCTTTTTTCTGAAGATCCTTGTAAGCTGTGAGGATGTGAGAAAGTAATGTAATTCTTCAGCTGACATGAACTCACACAGTCCTCTTGACTCCTGTAGTAGTATGGCAATTTTATACTAGCTGCCACATTCGTATTTTGTAATTTGTAATTTTTTGAACTGCTGACATTCAAGTTCCATGATTAACTACATGAAACTTCTGTTTCCTCCTATACATGTTTCACCATTAAACTTTATTTTGAATATTTTAAGTTTCCTGTGTTTTAATGTACATATTTATTTGACTTACTGAAAAGAGAACCTAGAATAATTTTCTCTATTTCTGGCCAAGTGAAATTTGCAGTAATTAAGTTTGTGGTCCTTTTGAAAAACTAGTGATGTTCAATAATATTGTTTTTTTTACTTGTAAGAACAAAATAAGTCCATTTTAAGATGATAACTTAATGATGGTTTTGTTTGTTCTTTTCCCTGATGTTAAATTCTATTTGTTTCCACTCTTTAAATAGAGAAGAATTAAGATAAACTGACTAAACACACCCTTAACAAGGTAAATGCTAGACTGAGTTTCTGCTATTTGTTCAAGAAGGTGAATCCTTCTGAAACTAAGTCAAAATGATTGCCATACACTAGGGGTGTTTTATTCCATAAATCAGGAACATGTGAGCATATATTTAGTCATTCAGGTACTATTGTCCTTTCCTGTATTATCTGAATGTATCCTACGTAACATTTCTGTTTGTTTATATATATATTTTTTTATTTTTGCTTCTAAGGAAAAATAACTCATTTTTGCAACTTATTATGCTTACGTGAAACAAAAGCAAGTTAAAGGGCCTTTTTTTCTTTAGCCACATTGTGGTGATTGTTATATTCCCAATATAGATGTTGCCTAAGCAGTAAAAAATGTGGAAGTTTTCTCTTTTCTTTCATACAAGCTTGAATGTGCGTGTCTCATTGTTCTGGAATCGAGCTTGCCAGAAGTTTCTTTCCTGTAAAAATGGAGTGAAGCGGTCATACCTCCCATTCTGTGGCAACCCCTTCCTTTCCTTGCCATGGGAATTCAGCTCTGCGTAATCACTGCTTCTAGCTCACGCTTTCCTTCGTGCCTTCCCAGTGGTCCTGCAGAAAGCAGCCACAGTGACCCGTACCAGGGGCGTGAATCACACCAGCTGCCTGGAAGCTGAGTTACTCTGGTACAGAATTGCATGAACTGTAAGACCATCACGATTCAGGAATTACAGCCAGTGAGAGAGACTTGGGTTATGTGCTTAGCTAGAGGCCTAGGTTAGAACAGAAGAGATAAAGCTAAGGTTTAATGAAAACTACTTTTTCTTCCATGGGTTGCTGTTTTCTACATCTCCACCTCTGTTATATAGCACAGATTGCATAACTGGCAAATTCCATGAAGACAATAAGGGTGTAGCTGAATTCTTGAGAGAGGTTAACAGATCTCACAAACAGGGTGTAAATTCAGCAGCCATTCGTGAAGGCATTTTGTTCTTAATGATTTTTGTGTATGCATGCTAGATGCGTCCCATTAGGGCAAAATCTTTTGAGCTATGCTGATATAACAAAAACATCTCTGCATTTCTCTTTTAAATCTCCACATAGGAATCCTTCATTAAGATGTTATGGAAAATGCTCTGGCAACTTCACTGGTCTACAGTCCTAGGCAAGCATAAGTTATTGGAGTTGTATGTAGTAGAATACAAGCAGGAGATGCTCCAGGATACATGCTATAACTTGCACTGTGTGTTGTCGCACTTAGTTTTAAAGCTTTTGAAAGCTTTTTGCCTACTGCATCAGGTCCAGCAGTAGCTGAAGGACAGTGGTCCCAGACTTTGCATAGTCTGGCTATGGTCTCAATGATCCAAAGAAGCTCAAGTCTCTGAATCATGGCGCCTGTGATATGAGATAAAGAATGTCCAGGTTTGAAAAGACACTGCTATAGAGATAAATAAAAGGCATAACATCAAAAACCTTATAATGCTTGCAGTATGGGAATACTCAAGATTAATTTATATCACTATAGATTAATAATAGTACTACTTAATGTTAACTATAGCACAAGAAGAATTCAGGCCTTCAGTTTCTCATTAACATTTGGGATCTCTTCTGCAGGGAACAGAGTGGCTGTTACACTTCCAGATCACTTGAATGTGCTACAGGTCTCTTACCACCTTCCTTCCCCCAGCTTCATAGCCTGATCCATAAGATAATCCTCTGGTCTGACACACACAGTTTTCAATGTCCTTCTTTAAAGGAATGATGTTTGGATCTGGCCCTCAGGGGTGCATAAGTGGTCTGCTTTCACGCGCTGGGGCAGGGGGGTTCGACTAGATGATCTCTAGAGGTCCTTCCAACCTTAACCATTCTGGGATTCTGTGCGATTCTGTGTAGGAGAGCTAAAATCATAGCTAGTCATGCATCATCTCAGGAACAAATGAACACAAATGGGCAAGTGTCTAACCATGGGGCAGAGAGAAAGGTGAGTGGACAACCATTTCCCTTTCAGAAACCTTGCTCAGTTCCGGTAACGGAATAGATTTCCTGGTTTAGGGTCTTTGCTGTGTTTTTTTTCCCCGTGTGTAAGAGCGGATGAGTCTCTTGCTGTGCGCAGTGCTGCCTTCTTCCAGCTCACAAGGCTCCCAGCTCAGCCCAGTGGGCTCTTTTTTTGCTTTGCATCACCACCCTGAAATGCTTGGATGTACTCACGTGCTTTGCTGGAGCACAAAATTGATTTGCTGATTTTGGTTCCCGAAAGACCAATGTTCCCATTCTTCCCTGGCAGCTCCCAGTGCAGCACCGGCGGAGCGCGGCAGCAGAGAAGGTAACTGCCCAAGTGAAGGAAAGCAGAAATTTGAGGAGCTCCTGACACTGATGACATAGTCCACATGAGAAAAAATCAAAGGTTTAAATGACTCCCTATCAATTTACAGAGAGTCATATTTCACAAGCTAATCAGCTGACTCAACCTTGGATTTATTTTTTTTTTAAGCTCATAATTTAAAGCCAAGGGAAGGAAGGAATTTTTTTTTTCCTTTTTTTTTTTTTTTCTTTTTTTCTGATATACACTAAGAAGGAAAGAATTTTACCCCCAGTTCTCTGTTCTTTCCAGTTCTCTGGTCTATTGTTTCCAAATCTTTCTGTTTTTCCCTTTCTACCTCCTCAGGAAAAAAAAAAAAAAAAAAGTAACAGAAATGGACTTGATAACCCTAAATAGTTCAAGTTCAAGTTCTGTTATATTATTTCCTTTCCTTGAAGGGCATATTATGAATAAGCATTTATTTCTTTTCTACGTAATTTTGTTGCTAAAGCATTTTCTTTGTAATCTTGTTGCTAATGCTGGTATCTTTAGGGGCAGGTCTGCACTATAATCCTGAGCAAGTAAAATCACAATTTTGCATTCTTCTAATATTTTTCTCTTTTTCTCTTATTATTTTGAGGAAAAAATAGAGAACTTATCTGCAGCTTACTGAAGTAAACCTGTAATAGTCCTGATTGATGAATGCTTTTTTTGCCTTGCAAAATTAAGCTTTTTTTTTTTTTTTTTTTTTTTTTTTTTTTAAAGTATCAAGAGAAATAGTATGTATGTGAAATACAATTCACAGAGCTGGAACACCCACTTTTCCTGTGTACTGTAGGAAATGTTGTTATGTCAAACAGTGCAGTTATTTTCCATTTGGAAACATCAAATCTGAGTTCATAAAACAGACTAACATAACTGTACCTGTCTTGGAAATGCTCCCTGTGAATAACTTCTCCATGGAATTTAAAAAATGCAGAAAGCAAGTGTCGGTTGAGGAAAATACTTTGTGCATTTGTCATTCCCCCGTTCATTCTTTGGTGTCATTGTTTTTTACACTTCTTTTTTTTTTTTTTTTTTTTTTTCCCAGGTGTCCAGAGTGCTATCAATCAGAAACAATAAGCAAATGAGAGAAAATCATCCTTTCTCCTTTTTTCTGTGGCAGGGTGGGGGAGAGGGAGGGATGCAGAGACGAGGGAGAGGGAGGAAGGATTGGAATGAGGTCTCAGTTGTCCTGATAGGGCCAGATTTTCACATCTGGCTCTTGTGATTACATTTCAATATCTCAAAGCTATTACTGCTTGCTTTTCACATTGTTGCTGCAGCTTCTTTTCACCGAATACTGTCCTGTTTTCTTGCCTTATTTCCTTCTTCTGCATCTGGGGAGTTGGAAAAGCCTGTTTGCTGAGAGCTCTAGCCAGGAGTAAGCAAAGAAATTCACTGTGTCCTTAATTTCAAGCACCTCTTGCTATATCTAATAGCGTGGAGGAGCCCACATTGAGATAAGACTCACATGGAGACCATTCCTCCCACTCCATGTAAAGTGATTTTTATGATTAGCAACCACAAGTCTTTAAGCTGAGAGCACTCTGTATTGTTTCAGAGAGTAGAGAAGAAGCAATAAATTCATGAGTATATTTCTAAAAACTCTTTTCAATAAATCATGATGACCCCTGAGAGTAAGATCATCTATTTTGGAAGAGCGGTGAGAACTGGTTAAGGTGAATAAAGGCCCAGATACTAGTGGAATTTATCTTTGGACATACAAATAGTCTGTAAAAATCTATGCATGTCTAAATAGTCTGTGAAAATCTATGCATGTGTTTAAGTTTCTGTAGGAAGCCAAGGCTGAGATTTGGAAGAAGCTAAAACTACACAGTGGTATCTGATGTGGAGGAGGGATCAAAGGAATGAATATATTGATCAAGTCCTTGCATCACTACTGTCTATGCAGCAACTCACAGCTCGTGCAAAAGCAGGCTTACCCTAACTATTAATATGGCTTGTGGCGCCTCGGTTCCAGTTTTGATGTGGCTGCCAGTGTCAGTCTTCGGCATTTTAAAAGCAGTTAAGAAAGAGGAACTCATCATATTGAAATGCTTTGATCAAATCTCAGCGGAGAGGTAAAGTTTATGGAGTTGTCTAGGACATTTTTATTAGATATATTTATTATAAACTATCCCCATTTCTAGTTGAGTTTATTTATGGATGTGTCAGAGGGATTTTTTTTAGAGGTATAAAATTCTAAAAAATTCTAACTTTTCTCTCTCTTCTTGTTACCTGCTGACTTCTGTCTTTTGAGTCACAAATACATACTTGCCTCCTCATTCCCTTTGCTCCAGATGCATCTTGCTAGCCTGAGTTCCTGTAGGAAACTGCTGTGTAATGGTGCAGTAGAAGAAACTGTGACCTGTGCGTTGGATGAACTTTAGTAGAAAAGCAAAGAAAGCTGCACTTAGCCCAAGTGAATATTCTGCGAGTTAGTGGGACTATGTGGGATCAGCTCTCCTTCTATAATTAAACTAGGCTTGTCAAAATTGACACCACCAGAAAATCAGGTGTTCAGAACGTCTTGTTTCTTTGATATTAAAAATAGAATAAACAAACAAGCAAACAAACAAACAAAAAAAAAACCCAAGAACACAAAACGTTGATGTCTAGAGATTTTGCTTCACCCAAAAGAGGCATCAAGTGCCATCTCAAATCAGCTGCTCTCCAGGATAGATCTCCTGCTTTCCTCTTTCGTGTTACAGGAGGCAGCGCTGAGATGATGCAGGTGCAAGTGCAGCACTTCCTTACTGTCTTAACCTCTTCTGGAATGGCTTCAGGACCACAATATTCTTCTGTGCTGCATTTGCCTTCAAGTTCATGTTCTAAATCTGACTAATGAGAAGGAAAATAAAGCCTTGCTTACCTATTTGTCTTATAGGAATGAACCGTAAGCTTCAAAAATAATGCTGGGCAGGAGAGAAGGCAGCAGGTGTGTGAAGCAGCAGAAGAACATGCATCGGAGCTGACAAGTTCTGTTCTGGCCCAATGCTTTTCCAGTGAACTTTTTAACTCCACACAATGAGATTAAAAAAAAAAAAATCAGCTCAGCACATCGATTCTGCTGTTTTATTGTCAGGCTCTAATGACTAACTTGGCAAAAGCTGAATGTCTTGTTTGTGCTGTTCTTGCCCGTGTCTCTGCATTGCTATTTACAAGTAATACTTTATGTAACTTTAAATCAAACTCTTCAGGATGCTCACATGATTAGCAGCATTTGTTTTAGAAAATGTTTAGAGTATGTTTAGAAAATTAATGGTCTTGTAGCCTACTGTTTCCTCAGTTAGCATATTCCCAGTTCCTATGAGATTCCAGACATATTTAATTACCACTGTAAATCACAGTGTAACATATATTGCCTTTTTCCCTGTTAGCCATATTTCTGCAGTGAGTCTGCTTAATAATGATATCAAAGCATTTTACAGGTATAAAAAATTATAACTTGTACACAGAAATATGAAAATCATAGCCTCTACACACAACTGATCTGATACAGGAAATTTGCAATGCAGCTAATAACTCTTAGGATCAGAGAAAAACAGACGTTTAAGTTTCCATTCCTTTCAAATGCTCTGGCTTATCATGTGGGAAGGTGAAAAACAGCATTTGCTCAGTGTTAGGCAAACGCATCTGGCTTGTTTTACTCAGCAGCCTTAGCTTTGGGTGGAGCTGTTTAAGAGCTAAAAAACACTGCCTCAGTTAAGAATTGAAGTGCAGAAGAAAATCATTAACTACACATCCTCAGAGAGTATATTCTTTCAGAAGCTGAAGCAGGACATTTGTTTTTTAAGGACAGGCAGATGTGTTTGTGTATGAATATGCATTTGAAACAGCTCATCATGTCTCCATGCCTGTTTTCAAGCTAAAAAACCATACACACACACACACACACACACATAACCCCCAGTCAGTTCCCATAGCTCCGGGGAGGTCTCAGAAATGCCCGCTCTTGCTGGAGAAGTCAAAGGGAACATCAGAGGACTGAAATCTGCTCTCCCCTGGACTAAGAGGCTGTAGTTCCTCTTCCATGGAAAGGTGCTCTCTGCTAACAAAGTCCCAAAACATCTTATTTCCCAGCTGCAATCACTGGTATTGGTGATCCAGCAAGAGAACATTAAAGGCTATATTTAGTTGCTTTCTTTGCTAAAACTGAACTACTGCTGTCTGTGTTAAAAAAGGATGGACCCAAGGCCTGTTCAGTTACTTCCACTTAGGGGAGACTGAGGAAAGAGGCGCGGGTCCTGCAGCAGGCCCGCTGCTAGCACTTGGCTCGCCGGGGAGCTGCAGCGTAGACCCCTCTCTGCACAGGCTCTGCCTCAGCTCAGCTCTGTATTTAATCTGAAGCCATTTCCTGTTCGAGATCTTCAGCGGGTTTCAGCTATTGCAGAGAACAGTCGCTTGGGTAAGGCACATGCGCTGTGCCCGAGAGGTCTCGTACAAATCACGTCCCCCACCCTCAGATAAAGGAAACTGCCAGCAACGCACACAGAGCAGAGAGGCCCATGACCCATGAAGCAGTTTAATGGGATTTTAACTAGCGTGGCTAGTTTGAGCTGAGCGTAAAGGAAAAAAGATGCCACAGACCATCCCTGGTGAATTAAACAAATGCTGGATTCAGCTGCAGTTATGGTTGTCATTCATATTTGGAAGCTGTTTTCTCTTGGAATTTATCATATCTGTGTTTTTCTTCATGATTTTTTTTTTTTCAATTTAGCCAACAGCTGAAGGCCAAAAGGAAAGCATGCACATACACAAAAGCCGTGGGTTATATTTTAATAGGGATCCCTACTGCTTATCGTTACCACTTTATGTAATTGTCTGGAAAAGGTCAGCACATTTTGTGCTGTGTTTCCAATTGAAGCTAAAAAACTTTTTTTAAAAATTATTATTATTATTTGCAATGGTCTTGTAATCCTTTGACTAAATACAATGTGAAAAGGGAATTGTAGAGTAGAGTGAGGCTATTCCAGCCTGAAGCCATTGCACCTTTATTCTTAAATTGTTATGAAACTAACAAAGCTAATCCCAAATAGCTGTTGGCTTTTTGTCTAGAGACAAAATATGATCAAAACTTTAGCAGTGAGATCAGCCCAGTGGTGGCTGTTTGATTTGTTTCTGTATCTCTAGAATAAATTCAGTGCTCCAAGATCTATAATTTTGGTTTTGCTTTCTATAGCATTTATGCAAATAGTTATTTTCAGCATGACTTTTTATCTTGATTACACTTTCCTAATTACTTCTATAGGCTTAGTATAGAATTTGAAGTGTTTGTTTTGCTTTTAACTTTGCACAGTTGTTCAGAGCAGCTGGCTGGTTGTTTAAATACATCTCGGAAGGAAGATAGGACTGAGGGACAGAGTTAGTCGGTCTCTGCAGTCATGAGGAAGATCAGGAATAAAAATTCTGTTTCTACTTTTGTTTGAACTAAAACGCATGCTGGAGGAAGTCTCTGGAAGAGATTTGGTCATGACCACGTGGCCCTTGAGGGGCTGGGGAAACAAGCCAGCCCCTGTACGTGGCTGAGAGGGCACATCCATGGCCGTCCTGAAGAGCTGAGGCAAGTTTTTGCCTTCTTTAGAAACGTGGACTCAGAAGTTGCTCTGCTGCAGTGCAGTGATGGAAGAAGGGGCAAGCAGGATAGGACTCCCCTGAAACAGCATTGCCAGTGAAACTATTTTATGGAGCTCTAATCTGAGGGAAACTTAGAGCGATAGTAATAGAACGGAAACTGAAAACAGATCGAGAGATGACAGTGGCAGACAGGGCCATTCTTAGGTTTTCATAAGTTTCACACAATCCCAGAATCCCAGTAAATTTTACAGGACTTCAAAATACCCTTTCCTGGCATACTGCAATGAGTCCTGTTCAGTGTGTGAAGTGTCCAGGGAAGGGCGTTTCTTTGCATCCCTCATCTCAGCGGGGATTTCACACCTGAACCAGGTGCTGAAGGGTCTCCTTCAGCGGTTTTAGGAGCAGCCAGTTCAGGTTGCTCCACCTTCTCTGATGAGGTAATTTGGGCTCCACAGCCTTAACTGTTCACCTAATCCTTGCTTGGGCTTTTTGTTCGAGGTCACCAGCCTTTACTCACATAACTTGACAGATGTCGGAAGGGGTTATGAGGGACAGGAGAGCGTGTGAGGCTTTGGGTAGGAGTTGGCTGTCTGTGTTGCCACCCTGCTCCCACTCCTCTGGGGTGAGTGAGTTCCACCTCGCTGCCTTATGGGAGCCACAGACCTTTCCAACAGGCATGAGAGATCTTCACGCACACGACCATTCTCATCCACGTCCCGTGAGATGGTGGTACACTTTTCAAAAGGAAGTTTCTTCTGAAATATGAGGTGGAGGAGGATGGGGAGGGGGAGAAAATTGGATACTGTGGTGCCAGGGTAGGTCTCAGAGAGTGACAAAGGGGAGAGCTACTAGAACAGCTTGCACCCGGGTACTTGGACTTTTGCCTTGTCCAGCACAGACCATGCAGAGAAAGATTATCTCAGAAAATCAACACAGCTGTGGAAAGGTTTGGCAGCCTGATGAGGATGACAAGGAGCTAAGACATTGTTCCGCTTTGGAGCATATAGAGCACTATGTGTAAACATAGTCATGGATACCCAACAACTACAGGCATGGTTATTGTGCAAGGAATCCATCCATGCAAGTAAGGAGAAGGTAATATCCAGGAGACATGATTTTTAACTGCAGAGGCAGCCTTTTGACACACCTTGTGCTGATCTCATAAAATACTCATTAAAAACAGAGGAATAGCAGGCTGTAACATAAACAAGAGCTTTCATTTCTAAAAGTAACATTCTTTGAAACAAGGGAGGTACGTGCCAGATTTACTCATATGCCACAAGCTCTAGGAGAGCTGTCCCTCAGGATTAAACTAGGAGCAAAGTCTTTATATGAATGGGAACTAGGTATTTGTTTATCTTTGTGGGGGTTTTTTCTTCTTTCTTTGTAACTGTGTTTTTCCATAATCTGGGTACAATAAAATAGGTTAATTATTCATACTGTGATTGTGTTTTGCAACAAATAAGGTTTCCTAGGAACAGAATACTTGCATGTACATTAGTTTCATTCAGAGAATAATGAGCCTATACATAGGTGATTATACTCTCACTTTGGCTTCTCTGAGGTTTCACAGAATCCCAGAATGGTTGAGCCTGGAAGGGACCTCTAGAGACCATCTGGTCCAGCCCCCTGCTCCAGCAGGGACACCTGGAGCACGGGGCACAGGGTGGCAGCCAGGCGGGTTTGGAAGATCTCCGGGGAAGGAGACTCCACCGCCTCTCTGGGCAGTCTGTGCCAGGGCTCTGTCACCCTCACAGGAAAGAAGTTCTTGCTCAAAAGGAGGTGGAACTTCCTGTGTGAAGGTTTGTTTTACTGTAATCAGGCATTTGCATGACTACAGAGGTGCAAAGGACACGTTAAGGTGCATAGCACTAGCGCGCTGCACTTGTGCAGAAAAATACCCTTCAGCAGATGTTAGATGAGAACAGTTTTAGATTATATAGGTATTACAAAGATACTCACATGCCCATGCCAGAAGTTGCTAGAATATGTAGAGAAGAAAAAATACAGGAAGCTGAAGTTTTGCTATTGCCAGGAGAGTGCAGACTAGAGTTTGTCCTGTAGAGTTTTCTTGTGAAAATTGGAGACAAAAAGAGAGGTCTTCATGGAAGGGGCAATTACAGGAAGAAGGTTGGTTCCTCTGGTCTTTCTGTGCTAGGGACAGTCACATAATGAACTGCAGAGAGGTGCTGGAAGTTGGGTAACGTGCCTTAGTGTGCTTCCTGGGTTTGTCCTCTGGTTTGGACAAGCTTGGGGCTCAGCAGAGGAGCTGTAAGGAAATAATGGGCATATAATGCAATTCTCTGTGTCTAAGGGAACAAGGCTGGATCCTGCATTAGAAATATTTGGTAGGGAGGATCTGAAATCAGTCATGACTGAAAATGGTTTTTTGTGTGATGTAAGCAGTTCACTAAGACAGTACTTCAACTGTCCTAAAACTGCCTGCTGGAGACCGAATGTTGCCTTTTGTCAAAAGATCAAATGCCAAATAAGAAAAAAAAACCAGCATGACCAAAAGAAAATTCCCTCTTAAACTTGGGGAGGCGGGATTAAAATCAGGAAAAGGCAGTCCTGACGAAAGCACTGGGGTGTGAGCCGCTAGTGTTAGTCATCAGTATTTTCTGTGTTCCTGATCTACGTATGCAGAAGCTGATTGTATAAAGAGACCGGATGCATCGTGGGGGAGGGACACGGTGCCATGCGCAGCCACCCAGCTGGGCACGAGACTTGGATTTTCTGGCTGAGCACATCCTGAACTCGCTCCTCTCCCTTCTTCCCCTCCTCCAGAGAGCCTGGCTCGGCAGTCGAGCGGCTCAGAGCGCACGCCCTACCAAAGGCACCCGGCTTCTCGTGTTTGTTCCTGCATGCTCTGGATTTTTTAGAAGACTTCTATCAAAAGTGGCTGCTTCCAGAATCCTAACTGGTCCTCGCTAACATCTGCTGAACAATGCAATGCCGAACAATGCATTTTGTATTATTGTTTCCTTAGCTGGAGATTTGCTCCTTATACAGCTCTATGACTTTAATTTTGTTTCAGTGTGAATCTTCCAGAGGCTGTTAACAAGGAGAGGACTGGAGTACTGCATAACTACTTGATTCTGACTTGCCAGTGGTGAGAGTCATTGCTAAGCTTTTTCTGGGCTGTGATTTATTTATTCTCAGAGGCTAAAACCCAGCTACCTTGAAGTCATGGCCTAGTCTGTTTAAGACAGGATACTCAGTGAAGCGCGGGCAAGTAAGGCTGGCTCAGAGAGTCGCACCAGGGCTAAGAGGTTTTTTGTTCCCTCCTGCAGAGCTTATGAGTGACAAAACCCCAGCTCCTATGGCATTCAGGCTTTGCAAAACATTTTGATTCTCACCGTCCTTAGCTATCTGCGCGGGGTACTCAGTACCCTTCGAAGGCCAACACGGCTGCACTGCAGAAGCCTTCTGTCTCCTTCCTTCTCAGACATTACCCAGATGGCAAAATGAATTGGTCACCACCTATTGGCAGAGCAAAAGCACTTTTTGGGGAGAAGGTGGGGAAGAGGGAGGGTTAGACAATCATAATGGGTTTACAAAAAGGTCATAAATATCTGCATCCAGGTGCAGAGATGGCAGCGTACAAACGGGATCTGATGTCCAAGGAGCATCAGTTGCATGATCCAGCCTTTCCTCTCTCAAACTAAGACTAGGCTAGTTTTGTGTTTCTGTGAAGAGTGTGCAGCACAGTGTACAGAACACAGAAATGCAGCTCTTCGATCAAATAATATTAAGTAACAGTCTAGATTCTTAGTGGTGTTAACAGTGTAAAGATGTGGTGCTTGAGGCAAGACCGAGCAATGGACATGAGCCTCCACTGAGGCTGAATTGGACAGACAGATCCTCTTCCCATTAATTGAAAATATAATGTTTAAGCCTTATTATTGCTGGGCCTCCAGCTCTTTTATGCATGCGTATTTTTTTGTTGGGTAGATAATGTTGACGCTACTGAAATACAGGGCTAAAAATACTTTTTGAAGCTACAAGCTTTCCGCAGATTTTCTGTACTGACTGCACTGACTGCAAGCTTTTCTTGTCCCCTCTTCAGCATGATGTTCTGATGATGTGATTCAAAGAGATGGGATCTTAGGTATGGATTTATGTAAATTCCTGTCTTTATCCAGCCCTAACCTATGAAATCGTGAAATGTTTCTTTATTTAGTCGTACAAATCATGGGAAATTTTAGTCAGACATCCTGGGACCTCTTCCCTTTTTTCACCTCTTGACAGTGTAGTTGGAGAAAACTAAGACAGTAGTTACCAAACGAGAAGTGGAAAAAGTCTTGCCAAATAAGCATGTCTGTCTGTCTTTTGTTAGCATGGTCCAGCAGATGTCTGGAGATCATTTCATTTCCTTCCTTCATGGAGAAGAAGGGTTTTTGCAATTCGAGTAAAGCTATGTTGCTTTAGACTTATTTTTAATTTCTGCATAGGAAATTCATTCTAGAGAAAATAACATGGATGATATTTGATAACTAGTAAAGGAAAAAAAGCAAAATAATCAAGTAGAACTAATCTCTTTTTATGTCTTTATATATATATAAGTATATAAAATATATATTTAAATATATATAACTTCATATATAAAGTTATATATATATGAAGTTTTTTATATATGTATATATAACTTCAGTGCTGCTACCAACACCCTCCAGGAATGCTAACCAAGTATGATATGTTTGCTGTTTCTCATAGTCACAGTGTCTTCCCCACCACCGGCTTCCCAACGTAGGAAGTCTGGCTGCAGATGAATGAGAAGCACATTTCAAGCCCTTACAGTGGAACCTGGCCACAAAACAGCCACAAATGCAAGCTGCAGAAGGAACGTGAAGGTAGATCGAGAGCTTTTAGTCTGGAGTGTCGGGGAGGGGTTCTTGCCCTCCGATCTGTTTCTATATTTCACATGAAGCAGTCACTGAGTTAAACACAGAATGATGCTTGGGCCTAGTTCTTATGCCTATTCATGAAGCTGGCCTATACAACAGTAGAAATCTGTGTATTCAGACAGTAAATAGACCAGAATATAAACAAACCCATTGTAAAACTGGAGGAAACACCCAGCCCACGGCAATCCTATTGTTGTATTTGCATACAAAAAGAAATATTTTTAAAAATCAATAGTGGGTTAAATTTTCTTGGCTACGGAAATCAAATTTCATTTAATTATATAGTTACAAAACACTGAAGAACTATTTAATAGTATAGTAGTTTAGATACACTGTAGATACATCTGAAATAAACAGTTGGCTTTCAGGTATGAGTTAAAAATTTACAGCATGTTCTCAGGATGCAGTAGTAAGCATTCCATAAATATTTACTACAAATGCGTTGTTAACATTTGATTAATGTGAATGAACAAGAGACAAATGTTAGTTTGTTCTGTTTAATGTTGTCCTTGTTCATTTGTGTTGCTTGATTTTCTTAAGGGAAAACGGCAAACAAAGAGGGTTTAAGCAGTTCAGAGCAGTAAAGTTATCCTTGCAGCTAGGAGAACTGTTCTTCTTTTCAGTAAAATATTAATATTTGAATACTTTTGCTAGAAGAGTGACAAATTAGATAGATATCATTGTGTAAGAATTTCCATATAGATATAATAAATGTGGCAAGTAAAGCAAACCAGTGTTTGATAGATGATGGTTTTCAAAAGGATTCACACTGCTGGATTGCTATGTATGACTGAAAGAACAAGATGAAGATGGGGCCATACCAGATGCTAAATATGAAAAGTTTATCTGAGGGCTCAACAAATGTATCAGTCTCAATCACAGCCTTGCTGCTGCGGGACCAGCTAAGTGGGTTTTGTATACATTCAATGTTGAAGCACTGTAATTCTTTGTAATACACATGACAGCAATATTGGCTTAAGATATCAAATATATACTCATTTGCAAATACCCAATCCATTAACCTAGTCATTGTCTTTATCCACAGCTAAACCCAGTGAGCATTTAACTTTTCATAGCACAGAAATAAGTATTATTCATGAAAGTGGCTGTGTTAACCTGTTTAAGTAACTTTTCAAATTAGGAGAACTACTAGTGAAAATGCTGAAAGACCCTAATATGTAGTCTCAGATTGTGATCTTCTGTTGTGTGTGTGTGATTTTTTTTTCAGAGGGACTTGACGATTTGAAATAGTTTCCTTGATTTTGAACAGCTGAAGATGTAAAATATATTCATTAAATATGATTAGCAAGAACAAAATCTTTCTCAGAGCTTCTTGACACTCCCTACAAGCAGTTCATTCCTGAGTCTTGTGGTTCTGGCAGACCAACTCTTTAACGTGTCCTTGATTCAGTCTTTTTAGGAACTGAAAATCTCTCTTTTTATCTAGAAAAAAAAAAATAAATAAAGTGATAGATTAGAATTTTTGTGAAGAGAAAGTGGAAAGAACTTCAACTAATGCATTATATTCTCTCAGATACTGTTTTGGCACTTGCCATTTAATATGATTGCCAGAGATTCTGAAGTCCATTTTTTTTTTGTATCTGGATCTACCTTTCTCTCTATTGAAGGATTACTTTGCTGAGCAGTGTATTGAACATGTAGTAATATCTTTTTATGAAAAGGAACATTATTTCTTTTATTGTATATGAGTGAAGTTTCCTTTCTATTGTTCTCCACAAGTAGATGGCAA
This sequence comes from Nothocercus julius, assembly GCA_013398735.1. Taxonomy (NCBI): domain Eukaryota; kingdom Metazoa; phylum Chordata; class Aves; order Tinamiformes; family Tinamidae; genus Nothocercus; species Nothocercus julius. The sequence continues at coordinate 6,390,777 of VZSV01000019.1, read as the reverse complement.
TCTCAAGAGTGCTTCACAAAGGCATTTGATTTGATAATCATTCTACACGGTAAGTATCATCTTAAGAAATAAAGCCTGAGGCAATGCTGATAAAGTACAGTCATCTGATCAGTAAAAGGGGCTATTCTTAGTTCTACAGTGCTCAGAGCAAAAAGAAAATGCTCAAAAGGGTTGCTCGAAAACCAGAGGTCCTTGGTGAGCCATTGTTTCCATTTTCAGCAGAGCTCTGAAGCCTGTCTTCAGGAAGTTAATAGTCATTATGAAAATATTTTTAAAAAGGCCTGGTATACTTTAACTTTCAGCTTATGACTTCTCTTTTCTATGCAACACATAGTAAAATTGATCAACTGATGTCTTACTGCATTTCCACTTCACAGTGCACAAGTATTGAATAGGCAGTCTACTCAAGATGTGTCAATACGTGGCTGCTTGAAAGATGGGAGTGAAAATGTATGGCCAGTGTCTTAAGAGTCTTAAAATCCTCTTCTTCTCAAGTTTACAGGGAGGAAGAATCACCATGGAAGTGGGAGATGGAAGGCTTGTGTGGTTTTAGGCATTCTTCACAGATCTCACTAGCTCTTTAGAGGAAATACACAATAGTTCATAGATGCAAAAGAAATGTAGCTGTGGGAGCGTTCTGAGAATGATGCATTCATATTATTCACATTTGTCACTGCCTTCACAAGATTAATGAAATGTCATCTTCCTATTGGCTGACGTCTTTCTGAAGCAGATATTTAAAGCAAGTGCTAGCTGTTCTTTGCAATGCGCCCAAGTCATTATTCATGTAGGCTAAATAAGAGCAAAGACAGTGTGTGTGCGCGTGTGCACGCACGCGCCCATGTGCACAGTCACAGGGGAAATGTGGGGAACGAACAGAACAGAACAACAGAGTGCAACAGCTTTCCTTAATGCTTACGAGAATAACACCTTTATGATTATAATGACATGTCTGATACTGAAAACATCTCTCATTCTGATCATCAAATAATGCTGAATTATAAAAAAAATGTATAATACTGGCTTTGAATGATTTTTTTTTTTTTCTGCATTCTGGACTTAGCCTTCAGGGTTCATGTTTTCATGTTTTTCTGAAACTCTGCCAGTAAAGAATTACAATTGCAAAAGAAACAAAAGATTCTCCCTCAATCACATGTTCGAGGAGCTAAAACTTAAGGCAAAAAAAAAAATCAGGATTTTTGAATTACTACTTGTCATGTGTCCTATTGAAATGCCACTCTAAATGCCATGTAATACAATGAGGAGCAGAATGAACAACCCACCACTGAGTTTCTCAGTTCAGAGTGGAAATCTAGCAGCTGTTTTAGGGAGAGGTCACAGCTGATCTCAGCTACCACTGTGGCATTTTAAGGAAAGGATCACTTTGCATCTTTCAGATACTGTTTAACTGCTTCAAAAAAGGTACAGGAGAGAGAAAGGTTGATGAATTTTTGCTTGTCATATGCATTCCCAGTTTTCAGTACATAACTTTCAGTGATTCATGCCTTCCTTGTGTTTGTTATGACTGTCATTTCCCCCCCTTGTTTACATGTACCACACCCTGAAATTCTTGCTTGTTTGTAAAATAACAGCTGTTCTTTTCCATTCAAATTCTCCATTAAGATCCTACGAACAGGAGGCATTTGGTCCTTGTGCAAGTAATGAAGTAGACATGGTACATCTAGGTCTTCAAAGGGATCAGCCCTGGGGTTAGCTTCTTAGAATCAAATGGACAGTAAAACAGAGGCTCTTGGGTTAACTGCTTATTATTATTATTATTATTATTATTATTATTATTATTATTATTATTATTATTATTATTTTAAAAGAGCCCATGATATGGTTGGGTTTCTTTTTGTCTGCAGGAGTCAGGGGAGATAATTAATTTAGATAATTGTTTTTCTCTGAATTTTCCACAGTCATACCTATTCATGTGAAGGCTTGTCAGTCAGTTGAAGGTTTTTATAAATTCCCACGATTACTATATCTCACAGCCAATAGGCTTTTATGAAGGGTCCTATTAGGTCCTAATCAACCAGATGCCATTGACATTTAAAATATTTTCATGCCTTTCTAAAGTAAAACTTGTGTGACTTGACCTTTCCTTGAGGAGAGGAGAACTTTCACCAAGAACCAGTAAGTAGATTTGTTAGTAGATTGTAGATTACTTCCTACTCTTATTTATTTACACACCCATGGTATCTTATCTTGAGCTCTCTATGAAGGAGTGTTTCTTCTCCCAACTGTTTTCTCTTTTAAGATCTGAATGTCTATGTGGCTTTTTCTGTCTTCATTTTATTTTTTCAACTAGAAAACCCCTCCAGATTTATATTACTTCAATTCATAGTTCTTCAATAATGAAAAGAGAGATGGATGAGTGAAAGATCTGCAAATATTCCTGCTTTCTCTGCAGCTCTGTTACAGGACCAATGTGTGGCTTAGTTTTCTGTTGCACTGTATTTGCAATTGCCCCATGCATGTTTATATTGAAGAGCTAAGTAACTTCTCAAGGCGCTTCAGTCTGAGTAAAGCACCAGGGTGCATGGGGCAAAGATGAGTTTTCCAGGTGAAAATAGTGCTAACAGTCACTGTGTAATTACTTCTTAAAGGTGTCCAGGATGGCTAGAGTGAATTCGGATTTAATCTGAGAGTACTTGGTTTTGGTGTAAAAAAAAAATGTTTTGAGAGATGTTTATGCTCTTTTTGTTCTGAAAACTAGCCTTGATAAAATCTGAATCTAAGAAGTAAAGTTGATTAACTGCTATAAATTGAATATTGACCAAAAGACACAGCTGTACCAGAGTTGAAGGGAGAGAGGAAGATCAGAACTTACGATCAATAAACACCAGCTAACAAAAATAAACTTCCATTTTTGAAGTCAACGTTTACAATAAAGATTGTAATCTGCCAAGTGGAATTAAATGATAACCTCACAGTAATCTGGAAGTTGCTATCACAAAAGTAGAGTAGCAGAAGAAAACAATTAATCTATTCAGACTTCCTGGCTCTAAGGAAAGAAAATACAACTATGTGTTGACCAATGCCTTCACTGATTATTTACATTATTTATTGCCAGGAAGCTGGAGAGTATGACCTAATTTCTGAAGTGGGTCCTTTACTTTTTATGTTAAAGAAATCTGCTCCAGTAAAGATAAATCTGTGAGGAAGGTTGCCCAAGCTTCACAAAAAGGAGAAGGGAAGCTGAGCAAAGCTACTTCTCTTCATGCCTTGTTCTCCCATTTGTCCCCTCTGGCCAGTGCTTCTGCCTTGCTTCTCTGCCTTCTTCAAAACAGTTTGAATTTTCCAGTTTCACCTTGTTCCCTCTGACAGGGAGATATGGTCCAGCTGAGTCTGAGAAAAAGACTGAGAGAAAGACGAGGGAGTTGATTGTGTCTCCGTTGCTTATTACACCACCTTGCAAGAATACATTGACTACTGATGAAAACAGAGTCAAATGTAAAGTGAATTCTTTTCAGTTTAAGGATACTAGTTATTGGTAAGTCTATGTCCTAATCTGCCTTGTTTCATGACCTTTACATGCATAATACTGCAGAATGAAGAGATGGAAAAGTGCTTCCTTTAAGTCTTTCCTTGTCCTTTGCTATAGCATCTTTTTGCAGAAAGCGCAGTGATTTGGCAGTGAGTTCTGTCCTGTCCTTTACATCTCTAATAATTGTAACAAGTCTTGGTTATAAAACATAATAGATGGTCTGCAAACTGCAGCAGCTCAGGAGCTGATCCAGGAGCAGCTCTCATCTCTGTTACAACAGGGAGAAAACAGTTGGCCATGGTACTACACTCTGCCCCAAGTTAGGCCTCCATGGCTCCATGGAGCTCCATGTGAGAGCCAGAGCCCTTTGGGTACAAGCCTTTCACTAGACTCTTTTTTAGGTGACTGCTGAGACTGGGCTGCATCCCAAGTGTGGAAGGTATGGGCCTTGGCTCACCCAATGGAGAACGATATTTGTGCAGCCATATGATGTGGATGAACGTGACATGGAGCTGTTGTACTGTGACTTGGTGTGTACGCTTGGGACACGGCAAATCAATGAGATAGGGGGTGTCAGGGAATCAGCCCTTCAGTGTCCTCTCCAGTGCACCTTTCCCTGGTGATTGGGAAGTGAGAAGGCAGACCTATGGGGCTAACTTCCCTCCTCTCTCTCCTTCAGCGCCTCAAAAGAGATCCTGAAGGAGCACCTCTACTTGTGGTCATGTTGTGTACTCAAGTGTTTTCCTGTCTGCCTCTGGACCTTACAACCTGAAGAGATCACCATTAAAAATGTCATAATTAAATAAATGTTAGTAAAAAGATCTGCAAAAGCATTATACACATGCTTTTTTAGCAGTGAGCGCTTGTTCTGCAGAATGTATGTGTCACCCATTCAGTGAGCCTAGAAGAATGCATTAGTGTGCTGAGGTTATCAGGAAGCCACAGCTGGCAATGTTAATTTGTTATAGGAAACAACCTAAAGAATGGTGAAGATAACAGGAACATTCTGCCAAGAAAAAAATAATAAAGCAACCAGTCATTATATAAAGGTCACACAACTTGACCATGTATAGAATAGCTTGTAAAAACCTGAATAGGCAAAGCCGATGCATAAAACTACAATGAAAATCACTAGCTGTGCGGGCGCTCCTGCTGCAGCACTGGCTATGCTGAACTGCTCGCTTGATATCCTGTGTTGCTACATGGATAAATGTTATTATATTAGCATGAAGGGGAACAAACCACCCGTGCTTGTGTCTCATCTAGTATCTTACCCCAAGGCCTTGTTGTTACTTGGATGCAACTGCCCATCCCATGAAGAAACAGAAAAGAAGTCTCTATGTAGATCTAGATAAATTTTCCTTGAGCTGAAGAGGAAAACAGGGTACACAATCAGATGACGTCTTCATTGTCTTTGCATTTATTATCAACGACGATTATAAAGCCTAAACAATAAACAGTTAATGATGGCTTGTATGAGGAGTGAAGATACATTGAAAAATAATCATGATTAATTTCTTTTACAGAAAGATAATATATTCCATAGCCCTTGAGGGAAAAACCGTAGCAAGGGAACAGCTGTAAACAGATCCTTGCACAAATCATTTTAATGGCTTGTTTAGGTAAATATCTGGAAGAGTGACAGAGGGAGGAAATAACTCTTACAATTTTGTACAGCAAAATCTCATTAGGAGAGAAGTCTAAGACAAGATAATTATATTGTTCCATGTCTCATAAGTACAAAAGTTATGAGTTTCCTAGTATGCATCACAAAGCTAGCCCTTAATAAATAATCCTGTCTAATCTCAGCTGCAGCGCAGAACCTATAACAAGGGTTTACAGAGCTAGCAGCCAAGTGTGCTGACATGGCATGTTGATACTAGTCCTAACTCTTTGGAGGGCAAGTAAAGAGTGGAAAGACCTGTGGTCAGAGTTCTGTACAAGCCCTCTGATGAGTGTGTATTGCCATGGGAAGCATTGCTTTTTTTTTTTTAAAACAGCTTTTTCATAATATTCAGTTGTAGCACAGAGTTGTGACTGTGCTGAACTTTGTGGGGTGAGTGCCGCTGTTGGTTATGATGCATTAACATTAGTTAGGGATGGGCACAACTCACAGGTGCAAATCAAGATTGACAAGGACTTCTAAAATTATGGTTTAATCCACTTTACACTGCAAAACTTAGTTCCAGGTAGCAGCTGGGATTTAACAACCTCCATGTTTGTGTATATCTAGACTGCAATGATTGCCATAGCTGGAGTTCTGGTTCATGTAGCAGGTAAAATAATTGCTCATTATTGGTATGTCCTTTCGTTCACCCTCTTGAATTCACTGAAACAAAAGATTCTGGTGACAAAAAGTAAGGAATGATCTCTCCATGGAGTTGAATTATTGAGGACTATGATGAACAACAGAAATCTTTTGTTAATAACGTTTCCCATTTCCTGTCATTCTTTTTGAGAATTCCTGCTTCTCTTTCTTCTGAATCACGCCAAGATTTAACCCAGTTAAAGTGTAAAATTTCATGATGAAAGAGCAAAGCAAAACCTTATCAGGGGAAGCTGACATTAGCATGTCAGAGAGTATATGGTGCTGCTTATCTTTTTATCTTTTCAAAACGTTTTTAGGTGGTAGCTGCCCTAGCCCGGCTGTACACATTGCAGATTAAAGGAGAGAAAAAAAAAACAAAAAAAAAAAACAACAGAAAACCCCACCTCCTTCATAATTCAGCTCCTGCTTTCCAAATTGTAACTGGTAACAGGCTGGATGCCTGAAGACTCAAAGTTCTTTCTTTCAAAATTAGCTTTCCCAGCCTTACAAACTCACTTGCTCCTGACTGATGAGGAAGTTAAAAAAAAAAGAAAAAATTACAGTTCCAGAAGGAGAAAAAATATCTGGGCCACTGTAAACAATATAACCACTATTCTAAATGTTATTACAGCAAGTTGTTACTAAGTCTGTCATCAATCTTTTTCTCCCTCCCTTCTTTTTCCTTAGTTAATAGCGTCTCTTCCCAATTGCCCTCACAGCTGACAATAAAAGTGAGCTCTCTAACTTTCTGTATCCAAATTCTTTTATTCCTACTTTACATCTACTAATGGTTCAAGACAGTGTTATACAGGCAAAAACTGAGGCTTAGAAATACTGCAAAGCTTAAAGGAACATGGAGAGGACCGGAACCAAAACTGGGAGGCCAGTCCTGGATTTTCAGCATATGCCAGGAAAGCAAAGAAAGTGTGGGCCAGCAAAAGGAAAAGAAAAAAAAAAAAAAAAAAGCCTTTTTTTTTACCACAAACAGATCATTT
>VZSV01000019.1:6372643-6383912 GCA_013398735.1 Nothocercus julius | reverse complement strand
GAAAAAAGAAAAAGAAAAAAGAAAGAAATTAATGATTTTTCCCTTCTCTGACTTTACTTAAGGGGCCAGGGTACTTACTTGAAGACCAGTGTCTATATTTTTCCCCAATCTGAAGGCAGCTGAACCAACATTTCTGACTTGCTGTGCCAATCTCTCACCAGTGCACTAGTGGTGTCCTTCCACGGAAGCACTCGCATTGCTGTCTTTTGAATTTTTTTTTTTCTAACTTCATATAGACTTCCAATTCCTTATTTCCGGAGGCCATTTTGCGAATGCAATGTGCAGGCTTTTGCTTCACTCCAGTTCTAGTTCTCCAGTTAATACACAGAACTTTTAAATAACCTCTGCAAAAGCAGTTGAGAGAAACTTTCCTAAGCATTATCTTACTGGCTGGGATGCTCTCCTGGGATGTGTTTGTTGTGTTGAGAAAATTTGTTCTTGTCTCCTCTGTAGATCAGAAAAGTAACTCAAGGAAGAAAGAGTTACAGTCATTCTCTTCTTTTGAAGTGACTAACTAATAAGATATTCATCTTCATATCCTAAATCAGCAAAAGCAATAGAAGAAATGATGTGGATCGTATGTTGTTGGTGATGAATTTCTTGCCAATGAAGACAGCTCTAGGATGGAAGTGGTTTGGTCAGGATCTCTGAGATCACAAATAATGGAGCAGGCTGTACATGATAAATATCTTTTGTTCTGCTGTCATGCTGCCACTCACAGCCACTGATTTCCTCTTCCTCTTCTTTGTAAAACATATAATTTCCATTGGTCCTTGATGAAAGACAGAAAAGGACTCTTAGCTGCTGAGTATGGGCAAGCATATAGATATGGCAGTGAACTGCCTAAATCAATTTTCAGACCATTTTATCCAGTTTCCCTATGGAGATATCCAAAGAATTAACTTGCATGAATATTAACAGAAGAGCACAATGCTATGCACAGAGCTGCACTTTCTTTACACTTTACCCTTTCTGTGTAAAGCCATTTCTCTCTAATAAGAGAAAATGCTTACTTTTAGACTATCAGGTTGCAGACAGCTTAAAATTTTGTTTTAATGAGGCTAATAACTGTAGTTCGAGAAGGCGATGCTTTTTTTTGTCTCATTTGTGTGAATAATAAAGCATATAAAAATACAGTTCCCAAAGTAACTATATTATAGTAGTACTGTTGCATGCACAGCTGTTTAGCATCATTTTTTTTTCCCTGTGTAAATCTGCAGCATGATACAGCCCTTAAAAATTTTGGAGGTCATACCCATTGGTCCTTATATATCATGCTATGCCCAAGGTGGATGGAATTATCTTCCTGTGAAGCTATTTCATTCTTCATCACCCTGCTGTTCTGTGGGAGGCCTCTTGCCATATTTACTATTAGCTTGGAGGATGTAAATGTGTCTTTTTATGTTCCTTGTTATAGATGCTTCATAGGGCTGAACAAACTTACTGTCATATCCCTATGGCAGAAGAGGATGACATCATATACATTCTAACAAGAAGCAGCTGAGTTACACAGAAATTAAAGGAAAATACGCTTTGGAAGGTCTAGCCTGAAATCTGCACAGCCTGTTTTTTCAGGAGCATTTTACATTAGCAATTCAAAGAGTACCTTTAATATATGCTTAAAATTTTTGATAAAATAATTAAAGATATACACATTTTAAGATTGTATAGAAATACTTCTATAAATAACATTATAACAGTGCACTGACAGTTCAATGACTCTGTTGCACTATGGCATAAAACAGGTATTATTGAAAAATAAACTACACTCTTTCTACCAAATATTTATAGATTTTTTTTTCTTTCATTGTCACAGATAGAATGAGTCTTCTATCCAGTAATCGGACTGTGATCACGAAGCTCTTTGACTCTCATATGCTATCTGTCTCAAACTCTATCATGCTGAAGATAGCTTTTCATCTTGGATCTAAGCTGTCTTAGACATAACCAAAACCATCACCATCACGAAAAATATCCAGCTGTGGCTCAAAGAGAAGCTGCATGTCATTTAAAGTAGGAAATTTTATGTTGTTACTGTTACCTTTTGTTATAACATAAGCTTTCTTTTGGTTATATATTCAATCTGCAATTTACTCATTCTTACGTTTTGCTTTCAATGTTTTCCTGTTTTCTGCCCATTCACAGTTCCACATTCTTCCTGCTTCACTTACAGTCTTTCCCTGTATTTTGTCTGACTTCTGATCTGCCGAAAATTTCAGAACATTTTTACTGTCTTATCTACACACACTGTACCTAAACTGTAGGACTCGTGAACCCTTCCCAGACTCTGAGTCTGAGTGCATTTTGTGTCGGTACCCAAAGAGGTACAATAACTGAGTCATCAGGCCAAACCAGACCTCATTGTTTTTACACAGTACGGCAAAGAGCAATAAGGTGCACGTCTCAGGGTGCTAAAGCTCTGGTCTTGATTCATAGGCAGAACACTCAGGATTTCTTCACCCTTTTTTTTGCAGCAGCCAGCCAAAATCCTTGCTGCTCTGCTGCCTCCTGCAGCTGGGAAAGAACCTGCCCCTGGTCCTTAAACAGCCTTGGCATCTGTCCTGGGAGCCAAACCAGAGCCTGGCCTCCCTTACTTTAGTGTGTTCAGAAGCCTGTGTCTTTGCCCATCCCTGTTATTTTGTTCTGAGAATTCACGACAAATCTTCTTGTCCAGGATTGTGTATTTTCTAATTATCAAAGAGCCTTGGTTTAGAGTTTTCTTGTGTTGTAGCTGCTTGAGGTTGTTCTTGCTTTTGTCTGCTCCACATGTCTGTGGAGAACAACTTGAACATGTGTAAAAAAAAGGCATGTGTTTGGTGAGGCTGTTGATTCATTAATTTGTGTGACGGAGGACGACAGTGCTCATTATGGAACACTTCAGGGTGTTCCTGTTATTCTACAAAACGTGAGGAAATGGAGAAAAGCCGCAGTCACAGCTGGCAGTCCATCCTACTCTTCCTTTGCCTTTCCTTTCTGCCTGATCTTAGTGAGGCTGGGCTAGCAGCATGCCCAGTTCTATATCTTTCGAGCCTTCACAAAAAAATTGGCACAAGTTATTATTAAGGGCTTGTTTAGATTTTTCTAGAGATGGGCCGCCTTTTTTCCTTTCTTGATTGCTGTGTCCTATACTGCATTACATACGGAGCAGCTATAGGAAATAACATCTCTGTTTTGCATTTATGCAACCTGATAGTGAAAATAGGCCTAGAAAGTCTAGGTTTTTGAAGATTTTGCTGTACACACATCGTACCTAGCTATATACCTCTAATCATTTAAGAGCTGCATTTTATGCGCTATGAATGGCTTTTATATCTTTCCAAGGCACCTGCCTGAGGACACACCTGCAGTCTCACACACAGACCTCAAGGCTATACTCAAAAATCAATATGAACAGAGAAATAGGCATTCTCTTTTAATCCCTTGGGATGGGAGTATCTTCTGCTGCACCACTTGAGAACTATAGAAAATGAAGGAGGGGACTCTGAGAAATGACTCACTTCAGAAGGGAGAGAGATGCCCCAGGGCTTCTGACAAAAAGTGGCAAAAACAAGAAAATAAGGATGTCTGTCTATTAATATTATCTGTCAAAAAAAAAAAAAGAACCTCTACAATAGCGGCAGGAAACTATCGTTAGTGAGCTGCTTTCCCTCTAGCTCATTAGTTTGCAGCAGCAAAACTATAACTCATCAGTAAATGTTGCAGTTATGCCAGCAGCAGGATATTATTCAGGAGGGATCATTGCTAAAGAAACCAAGCGAACAACAACAAAAAGGAATGATCAGTGATCATGTGATGATGAGCAAAGATTATTCCCAACTGACCTTGGAAGCAGAACTTGTCAAACAAATACGGTGTGCTAAGCACTGGAAATATTATTTTTACTTCGTCTTTATCTTTAATAACTGCCAAAAAAAGTAACAGTTAAGTTGAGGGAAGGTTTACAAGTCTGTTTTAACTAGCACTATAGAGTGCCATCTAGGGGTCAATCAGTAGAGAAGTGTTGAAAACTTTGTTTTCTATTGTTAAAAAATGAAAAGTGACAATATTTCATCTGTATGATACTTCAAGATCTTGCTAGAGATGCTAACTGTACTGTCTGGAGTATACAGAGGAGCTGTAAAACTGTAGGAAGAGTTTGGCAAGAGATTAATACAGAATACAAAGGAACTAGGTTACGAAAACCATCATTTCCTCACTACAGCAGACTACCTGGTATTTACAGCTGAAGTCAATCCCACTGCGCTGCTAGAGTGACTGGAATCTATATTACAACATAATGCACAACAACTGTTACTTTGTGTATTTTGAATGAGTATGAGGAAAACTGTGTGCTTTAATTTAGCAAGGATTGTGGAATCCCACCTTATAAATATGGTGATTAAATTAATTAAGACAATTAGTTTGCTTTATTTGATTTTATGATAGGACAAAACCCAATCCATTATTCTTAAAAACTTGTGTAAGAATACATGTGATTCATTATCAAGCACACTAATCTAGATTTTTGTTTTATTAACCTACTTTGGTCCTATATTCTGACTTTAAATGTTTCTAACAAATATAATTTTAAAACAACACAGTACATTTCATAATTATAATTCTGCCTAGCATTTTCTTTACTTAAGATCATCTGAGTCAGCTTAAATAAGTCTGGTTTCTGAAAATTATGACAGACAATGAAATCACTCCTCGGGGTGTTGAAGCAGTTAAGCATGCTCAGATATTGTGATGAAGTTCAAATTTCTGTCATTATTTTATTTCCTAAAATAAATTTGCTAAGGAAAAAAAATCACTCCAATAGAAAAGACTCTTAAATCTGAAATCCTTTAAAGGATCACTAACAAAGGCCTAGTCCCTTCGGGCTAATCCTAGACATTAAGCTTCAAGGAAGAGATGTCAGCTTTGCCCCTGCCCAAGAGGGAGCTTGAGTATGACAGGAGTGAGGATGAGAAAAAAAAAACGTCCAAGGGTAGAAGTCATCACCCATTCTTATTCAATCACTAATATAAAGCTACACTACCACAAACACAAGTGGACATAGGTAATTTATCACTTTTGTATGTGGTGGCCTGGCCTTCAGCCTAATCATTTTCATTCGGTGGTTACCTGAACCAGCCTGATCTGGGTCTCTAATACGTTGCAGCTCTACAAATGAAAAGTTTTTTCTCTCTACCTTCGGTGTCTTGCCTTTTCCTTGGCCATCTCCTTATGGTCTAACATAGTCTCAAAAACATACTTTAGAGGTGCTACAAGTCATTCCATAAAATGGTCTACTTTATTAGCATTTATATTGCCTTTAGCACATGCATTTTCTATTTTATTTGGATTAGTCTTAAAATTCTAAACATCTCCTAGTCTAATCACACTTTGATCTGTGGCTAGGGCCTTCAGGTACTACTAAAGATGTATATGTAGAAAATTTTATTCTGCTTGTGTCTCAGTTACAAGTTTCAGTTACATATTTACTCCTCTTGCTGCAATAGATCAGTGATGCATTACGCCATATGATAGAAGAAACTGTTTTCCCTTTTCCTTGAGCTGCACGGTGGCCTTTCTTTACAATATTGATTTAATATTTTATAAATATTTGATATAGCAAGTACTAATGGAAATAAAAAATGTGTTAGCAAATATCAGCGTAGCTTTGAAATTGAAATGAGTCATTCTTTTGTTCAGTATTCTCTCTCATGAATTCACAAGACCCTTTTTACAAGTCATTTCCCCTTTCTAAATCACATGAATTTCAACAAGAGGATGACTCATAAAAGAAGGGCTGGGAATCAATGATATTTATGGGCATCATGCTAAGAAAATATAAAAATGAGATAGACTTGTGATATTTGGGAGAAAACAGAACAGGCTAACAGGTAGTTAGCCTGTTCATGTTCATTCCATCCAATGCTTTTCACATTATTGAGCTGGAAAACTCAAACAGGTAATGATGTCAGTGGGTGAAATTCCTCCCCCTTTCATCCCTTCTAAAGTCAGCGCCAATATGTATTGATTTTTGTAGGCCTCATTCTCATGCAGTGGCACGTAACACATGCTTCACTTTTATATATGCTTGAGTATATGTATTACTAAAGCCCTTACACGGTAAGGATTTTATTTTTATTTAGAATGAAGTAACAGGGAGGAGGGAAATTGTGCTGTGATTTATTTTTTCCTCAGTAGCTAGCCCTCTAATACGAGGTTTTTCTTCCATTGCCTGCTTTTAGTAGAGAGGGAGAGATGCTATTTAGCAAGCGGCATTGTCTGCTGTACCATGTACTAAATTGACAAATGGAAAGAATAGTAGAAATTGCAATGATAACACAGCTTTTTTTTCCTACACTTTTAAAGAACTGTTAAAATATGAAAAAATCATCCATAATGGCATATGATTATCTTTTATAATACATTATAAGGGAAATAAAAGCATAAAGAGCTTTAAAAAGCAACAGTGGGTTTTGCTTTTGTTGTTCAAAATACACTGTATGGAAGACCATGAATATCAACTAATTTTTTTTTTTTTTTAAAAGAAAGTTTGAATTTCCACAATGGACACATCAGAAATCATTAATTAATATTATTGTTAATATTCCTTAATTGTTAGCTGAGCAGCAAACACTTTGATCGTTATTTCTTTTGTCTCGGAAGCGTTCATGCCTGGTGCATCTATGTACAATTGTGGGACACAGGTAATATGGGACTACAGTGCAATAAAACAATGTTTTAATCTAAACAGTGCATCATGGAAGAATAGCGCATCTTGCTAAGCACGCTTTTCTGTGAAGCATTATAAGTTAAAATGACAAGGTGGGATAAGGTATTAGCCAAACATTTGCCCGCTTTCAATAAATACTGTAAGAGATGTGAAAAAATGAACCAGAGCAACTTCCATGTTGGGTGAGAGATTGATACACAGAGCCATCATGTCCTTTTCTAATTAGCTCCAGCAGTCACCGTGTCTGTACTTCAATTAGCACTTTTCAACTGTATTCACTCTAATCTTATTTTTGTTCTTACAGAAAGCCTCATGTTGGTTAAACTTTCCTCCTCCTGTCAAACAGGAGCTAGTAACTGTGTTAGGATGTACCCACCAGTCTCACCATGGCAGCTGGTATTCCTGCTATGTGAAAACACAAGTTTTACCCTTTGGCTAGATCTAATTTAGAAATCTTTGAGTTCCTGATGATTTCCGATCATTCGGCCTAATTGAATCTACGTGCTTTTGCATTCAAACTGGAATGCCCAGCTGGATTGAAGCTGAAAAACTGTGACCCTGAGGTAGAGCCCCAGAAACACGAGCCCTTCTCGGGGTTGGCAGCTGTCACCTCCTGCATCAAAGCCACAGCTATCTTCCAGCTGGGACCTAAGAAGCAGATTGTAAAATCAGTTCACTTAAGAATCAAAGCTGAATTGCTACAGAATTGAATTACTTACCAGCAGGGTCTGCATTTCCTCGTGCACATGCAGCAGCTGCTCCACACCGTGCAGCTCTGTCATCCCGAGGGGTTTCACTGACGCCTGAGTGACCGGAGGTGCCGTGACGGTGGTGAGGAGGGCGCTGTGCGGCCGTGGAGCCATCACCACCCTCGGGGGTGTTGAGTAGGAGAGCTGAGTAGGAGACATCCCAGAGCAGATTCAGCCAAAACTGCCTGGCCTCTCTTACCAGGCTCTTCCAGAGATGCTTGCAAGTGTCTTTCTTTCAAATCCATTAAGGTCACTGGTGAAATTCCCTTGGTTTCCACACGAAATTCTCACCTCACAGGCTCCCAGAGAGAGGAATATATGCCATTCAGGTATATATCAGTCATCATCAGTCTTTTTACAGATTCTGTTGTTCTCTTTCATGTTCAGTCAGAGACAAGTAAAATTTGCCCGGAGAGGTTGTGGAGTCTCCTTGTCTGGAGATCTTCCCAACCCGCCTGGCTGCCACCCTGTGCCCCGTGCTCCAGGTGTCCCTGCTGGAGCAGGGGGGTTGGACTAGATGATCTCTAGAGGTCCCTTCCAACCTCAACCATTCTGGGATTCTGGGATTCTGGGATATTTGCATTGCATTCCTTGTGAGAAGCCTCCTGTAAGAACACCATACAACTGCATAGCAGCGTCTGTTATTTGACTATCAGTAATCATACTAATAACATTGTTTTTGGTAACAAGCACAAATACAGAGCATGAACCCATGATCTTAGCCCTGAGCTAAGAATGGTCAAATGCCAGTATGAATATTATCTAACAATCATTTAACTCCTAAAATGATAGCCCTACAAAACTGGATAGACTTGTCTCTCTTATTTTGAAGACTAAGTCCGTGTAAGAGTGCTGTTAATGCATCTGGGAGGCTGGAAGAGCTTGTGCAATTGCTGTCATACGTTCAAAGAAAATCAGACTGTATTAGACTCTAATATTTACATTTCAAAATTTCTAACTTATTGTATTACACTCTCAAAGTAAATTAATACTTCTTACATCATTGTAGTGCAGGAAACCTATTTACAAAAGAGAAGCTAAGGAGAGTTATATACCATCATTTGACTTTCATCAGGGTGATAAAACACACTCTTGTAATCAGCTTAATGGGCTCAATCCTATGCTCCATTACCAGAAAAAATTTCCATTGAAGTCAGTGCAGATCTTGCTTTCACAGGAGAACTTTGTATTCTCTTGCATTATCTTGTCTCGCTATCCGTCAAGTCAGCGGGAGACGTTTCTGAAGGTAATGGTAGTTAAATGACATCCTCTGTGGTGTTTCATAATGTACTATACTGTCAGGAAAAGAATAATCGATTTCAGGAGTCAAGGAGTTTCACATCAAAGAAGGTATTTTCTTCTAGTAAAGAAATCTGCTGGAGAGGTTTTGAAATTTCAGAATATTTGGAGTACCCTGAGCAACACCACGGGAATCACTTTAGACCTCCTTGCCTTACGTGTTTCAAAAATCCATATGAGGACAAATCACCTAATTCATACAATGACATTGTTTATTTCCGGTTATTTTCGGTAGGCACTAAATAAAAAATTTCAAAGTGTTTTGAAATTTACTTGTATTTTTAATAACTCCCTCTTTGTCTTCCTCAAAAATTTCCCAGAAACTAATGATACCTTTAGTTCAGAATGAAACAAGATGGTTTATTTGACCAGGTGGCAATATCCTTTTCAATCTTTAATTTGATATGAAACAGGAGTATCTTCAGTTTCATGCACAATTACTTCATTTTTGCTTGAGATTTGTTTGCTTTTTCCTACTACGAACACTTTCATATATGCTAAGCAATGCTCATGGGTAACCTTCTGGTATGTATTACAGGTCCATTTTGGCATTCAGAGACAGCATGTGACTCCAACAAAACCTCTCCAGTTTTCATGGGATAGCATGTAATCTATCCCATGCTAGATTCCATCTTCCCTCTGCTATGTACAGAAAAACCTTAGAAGGTCTCCCTAAAGATATTCACAATGTGCAGCTGAAGAGAGGTTTTTCATAATTCTCATAAACTTTTCGGCATATTTCAAAGCTTATAAAATTGTCTCTGGATTCAAGCCAGGGAAATAATTTAGCTTCTCATGACAGACAATTTTTGTCATCAGCCTAGCTGATGCTTTCCAAATTAGAGAGGAGCCTAAGAAAGCTAATGACTTAGAAGGAATAAAAGAATTAACAGAAGAAATATGTTACACTAATATTGCTTCTTGTCAGCTTAATCACAAAATTCTTCCAATTATTAATTTATGTAAAACATATATAATATTCATCTGAACATATGCACAATTCAAAACATAAACTGCCTTTTTTATAAATCATAGGCAGAACCAATGGTTTGGTGGTTCATAGTTTGTCATAGATTTTCCTGAATGCTTATAAATTTTATTATGTGATTTTATAAAGCTGGTCAATATAGAAGAAATGGGTATGATTACAAGGAAATCTTTGGTTCAGAATTTATTCCTCAGCTTAAAACACGTAATTTGCTTGTAAAGGTTAAACTTTCATATTTTTTTTTCCTAATACATGCATTCAGGAGTTGAATGCAAAGTTTAAGAATGTAACTGAATAAAAATTGCTCTTCGATTTTTAATATAGTAATATTTTTCACAGAATCCCAAAATGGCTGAGGTTGGCAGGGACCTCTAGAGACCATCTGGTCCAGCCCCCTGCTCCAGCAGGGACACCTGGAGCACGGGGCACAGGGTGGCAGCCAGGCGGGTTTGGAAGATCTCCAGGCAAGGAGACTCCACAGCCTCTCTGGGCAGCCTGTGCCAGGGCTCTGTCACCCTCACAGGAAAGAAGTTCTTGCTCAAAAGGAGGTGGAACTTCCTGTGTGAAGGTTTGTTTTACTGTAATCAGGCATTTGCATGACTACAGAGGTGCAAAGGACAGGTTTAGGTGCATAGCACTAGCGCGCTGCACTTGTGCAGAAAAATACCCTTCAGCAGATGTTAGATGAGAACAGTTTTTGTCACCCTCACAGGAAAGAAGTTCTTCCTCACATGGAGGTGGAACTTGTTCATGTTAATTAATCAACATTTTCAGCCATTAATTGTTAAAGGAGTTCAAATGTGGTTCAGATGTGGTCATCATACTAAGTTGATGACCTTAAGTTAATGAGGTGAAGACCAGGCATTGCAATTCAATAAGCAATAAACTAATGCAGTAATGAGAATATCCTAGTCCAGAAAGATGTGTTGTAACTCAATTAATCTAACTACAGCTTTATTAAAAAGGCATAAAACACTACATATAAAACACTAACAATTTTTTAATCAGTTTCATATTTATGTTTGCAATATCTATCCCTCATTCCATTATCTCTAGCACTCAACCACGCTTACAAACTGGATGCTAAAATATCTAAGTGACAAGTTACAGACCTGAAATACAAGCAGTATTTGTGGGAACAGCCAAGACTCCTCTGTTGTTTGCCCACATAACTGTAGACAAAACCACCCAGCTCTAGAGATCATCCTGCAGCTCTGTTCAAAACTTGTATATTACTATTAGAAGCAGATGGGTTCTTCATTTCCGGGGATCAGCTACATGCCCTTGCCAAGAAGAAAGCTCGTAGGCCTTGTAGCCTTTACCTTCCTCTCAGCCATCCTGGCTGGGAAGGCTGAGTCAAGCAGACACTCCCTAAGCAAAAGGAAAGAATCAGTCACCAACAGGGGTATTCTGGGTTACTCCCATCCCTGTACTTTTCTTTTCTTTTCTTTTCTTTTCTTTTCTTTTCTTTTCTTTTCTTTTCTTTTCTTTTCTTTTCTTTTCTTTTCTTTTCTTTTCTTTTCTTTT